>PVKB01004321.1:0-148054 GCA_004027205.1 Ctenodactylus gundi | reverse complement strand
TCACTCACGCTGAGGTGATATGGCTAAGACGGTCATCCTGTTAAGAGTCCACGTGAGATGCAGGGATTGTGTGACGTAAGAGTGCCATGCCCAAGTCTCGCGTTTCCTCCTCATATTTGCGTGCCTGTTTTCGTCTCGTCTGTTCTTTGGGAGCAGGTGACGTGTTACTATGCCTGATTCACAAGTTTGATTCCTGCATGTCACGTGGCAGCTACATCAGTATTGTAGGACTGTTTTTCTGGATTTTTTTAAACCCTTACTGAGTGTATTCCATTGCCTGGCATGTGGAGACTAGACATCTGTCTCAAAACTGAAACCTAGTAGCCATCCTTAACTCTTTCTCATCTCTTCTATTTTCTAGAGATAAAATACTTCTCCAATTTATATCTCTCTTATCCTCAACCAAATTTTAATTAACATTTGTCAGGATTACAGTAAATTGCCATACCTATGAATTTATTTTGGAGAATATTTGGTAAAATAAAGTTCTTCAGTCTCTTTTGAACCACACTTCTTTGCCTGAAACCTTTGAAAGACTGTTAATCTACTTAATTTTGCCTATACATTCCTGAATGCTACAATTAATTCTTTATTCATTTAAAATAAGCACTATTTAATTTCAAATATTTTGTTTCATATTTCTTTTTATTCTTTTTCATTCTTATTGTATTAAAAGCATGTTGAAGAAACTTTTATGTTAAATACTAAACTTTTATTTCTGAATTAGAAAATTGAATTTCAGTTCATTGAAACTTATGATAAATTAGTTATTTTATAAGCTCTTTGGTAATTTTCTATTTATAAAATACTTTTAGAAAGACAAGTATATCCTACGAAGTTTAATCCATGATTGTGTAATATTAATTAGATAATAATGGACCATATTACTTAAAGTAATTGACTTTTTCCTCATTTTAAACTATACCTATGTAGGATTCAATAGCAGAATGTTTGTAGATGGTATTTACTTCTCTCAATCACCTTTTGCTTTTTAAGTATTTGTGTCACTGCTCACACTACCTTATCAGTCTCACGTTCAAAAAGATCTATAGAATTTTTTTTGTCACTTGTCTTTCTTGTAAAGTAGTTTTGTATTCTCACTTCTAGTCAAGCTCCTCTTTGTTATATCATAGTTAGATAAAACTTCAACAGATACATTGTTTCAAATCTTACTCTGTTACCACTTATTAGACCAAGTAACAAATACTCATCATTTTCAGGAATATTTAGAAACAATAACTTAAAGAACATCTACAATATAGGAATTTCCATGGGGCAGGCTACTGTGATATTGAAACTAAAATTCACTGTGCCTCTGAATTACAACTCAGTAAGAGGCTAATCATGCTTTTCTCATAGGTACAACAAAATTTTCATTTTTTCCTATTCCTATGACTTTCCTATTAAAAGAAATTAAAAAATACATATTTTTAAAAGACAGTGTCTTACTCTGTAGTCCAGGCTGGTCCTATCTCACTATGTAGTTCAAGCTCACTACAATCCTCCTACCTTAGCCTTTCATGTGCTGGATTACAGGCATGCATCCGTGGTACTGAAGAGTTGAACCCAGGGCCTTGCACTTATTAAAAAAGCACTCTAACCTCTGGGCTATTCTCCAGCCCTCCAAAGCACTTAGATTATGAAGCATTATCTTTTCCTAGGACAAGTTATTCTACCATTTCTCTTTTCCCCATATAGGAAGTTCGAAAGTATAAAACACACTATTCATTGTAGTTAAACTACCAAACCAAATCAATACACACATGCAGTAACATGGGTAATACTCAAGCGAAGTTGACAGTTGTGCCATGCAATGACCAAACTAACATAACTTGCTAGAACAGAGTGTATGCATAGCACTAAGGTGAACAATGAAATGAATTGTTACAATTGTTTGCATATATACGTGTCTTTATGTTAATTATATACTTGGTCCTCACTCTTTCTGTGCTTAACATAAATACTGCTCAGGACAAGGTCATAATATCTTGATATTATATGAAACCTGTGTGTTATCTTATTTTTAATGCTCAGGTAAGATATTTTTAATTAAAAATCTAATCTCCTACTTACTAGTCATTGATTTTCCCCTTTTTATTAATAATTATTTATGTAATACATAATGTTTACAAAGAACTTCAGTATTTTGTGGCACATAAATCACATCAGACTACTAACCCTTCCCCTCTCCCTTTTCGACCCTTCCATATCCTCCTCCTTCCCCCAAACTCCTACTGTTCCTTCCTCCACAGTTAGTTCTATGAAATGACTGTATTCTGGGTTTCTCCATATTAGGAAAAACATTTGATATCTAACATTGTGTGTCTGACTCTCTTCACTGACCATGATGGTCTCAAGTTGTGACCATTTATCCACAAAAGCCTCAAAACAATCTGTCCTTATAGATGAGTAGTATTCTATTGTGTACATGTACCATATATATGTATCCATTGATCTGCTAATGGGTATTTTGGTATCTTCCACATTTTAGCTGTTGTTAGTTGTGCTGAGTTTGAGTTCTTTATAAGGACTATTCTCTCTGGGGTTAGGGTGTATCTTAGTCATGTTTTGATTGGTATTTCTCCAATGGCTAAGGATGTTGAACATCTTTTCATGTATTTAATGACCATTTGAACTTCTTAATCTAAGAATTGTCTATTTATTTCCACTGCCTGTTTTGTAAATGGGTCTTTCACTTCCTTGTATATTCTAATTATGAGCCTCTTGCCTGAGGTTTAGGTGGTGAAAATTTTACTAGTCATTGATTTAGGGTTAATGACTTCTCATCTACATCAGGGTATATCATTTTAAAAACATTTACAAATTAAATAATAAACTGCTTATTGGTAACTGTTTAGCTAGATAACTTTGAGTCAAAATATTTTTATTGTCAGTGTCCCTCAGTTATTCAACTTGTGAAGAATTTATAACTACTGGGTTGTGTGAGAATGGTAGGAGGTTAAAGGTGACGAAATGATCTCAACTGTAATTGGTGTCCTTCATATTCGAGTATAAATTCTTCAAAGAAGTTGCCTGAATTTGAGATCCAACAAAAAATGGGATTATTTATCATACAGTGGTCTAGATTATTGGCGTTCAAAAGGAAGGAGCTGCCAAAAGAGGAGGATTAAACATTCACATTTTCTACATTGTTACTTAAGGTTGTTGATTAAATGTTTGGTGATAGCAACATAACTTCATTTTAAAAAATCTTCGTGTTGAGAAAGTTGTTTTATTCGCAGTGTTTTGAAAAGAGTTTGTCACATTTAAAGTTTATGAGAATATGAAAAGTTCTCTCAAAGGTAACCATGCAAATTCATTTTGACATTTTCTGGGGTCCTGATCTTCTTCCAAAGAAAGTTGCTCTTGTCTGCTTTTATTTCCTTCATTGGGAATTCCAACTAATTTTAATCCTTTAAAATTACAGTGTTACAACTTTTTGGACTTTTGATTTGTATTTATTTACATTTTCAATGTTAGTTGGTGTTTCTGCCTACTTTTGATGACACTATAATGACATAGGCCCAAGCTCATTTTCAGGACTGTTCTCATTTAGAGGAAAAACAGTGGTGATGATCTTGGCAAAATCCCTATTATGTCTGTGTTTTCACAAAACCTGAAGGACTGGGCTCCACTTTGGAGATTCTGCCATTTGGTGAATCTATTGGATAAATGTGTGAAGTCAGCAGTCACTAAAAGCACATTCAGGCAAAATTGGTTAGTGTCAGTTCTTTCTGAAGAAAACACAAAATGGGCTGGCACTGCCTCTTTGAGAGCTCAAACTAACAACACAAACAATAACAACAACCAAAAAAACAAAACAAAAAAAAAACTGTAATTCAGAGAAAAGGACTAAAGACTAAATAGAATCACTCTGCAAACCAGTGAAGTCTCTGAGAATCCAACACACGGAACCTTTTACTATGCCCAAAACCTCTCAGAGCAGCACACATGGGTCTATGTGTACTCATTTCAACATTTGATGAATGCTCTCAACTACAAAAATAAAATAAAATGCCATCATTCTCTCCATCATAATAAAACAACAGACACTGTATGATTTCTATAAATGTTTATCACTTAATGAGCTCTAAGATTTTCTTTCTAATGAAGAATTATTATCTATGCTATACTTCTAATTTTCTGTTTTAGTTTTTCATCATTAGGAGAATTCATCAAGTCTACTGCATAGGATTGAAAGACTTTCCAGATTTTATAGCCGTCTTCTATCTTGAAGTCAAAACATTTTATGAGTCTCTTGGTCCTAATGTTCTTAACTCAGTGAATGTCTGAGCATTTTAGATGAGAGACATTTTTATCACTTTGACAAAAATGGCATCTTTAATTTTAATGGCCCCATCAAAAATTGATCAACTATGTTGTTTTTGTAAGCCCTTTCCGAAATGAACTTGCTAACCAACAATTTTAAATATCCATCTATCTTGGCTTGAAAACTCCACTTGAGCTCAATAGATAAAGTAACTATTTATTCTCATATGGTATCTTTTAAAAATAAACTGGATTTGCAGTTTGAAATCCAGACCCAGAGTTTCCAAGAGTGTTTGTTTAGTGCAAAATTAATCATACAGTAAAGACATAAATGTGTGTTACTTATCTTCATTTTAAAAAATTTTCTATGAGTTATTAGAGTGATGACACATTTTAATTGCAGATATTTTTAACTTTTCTTAAATAATAATTGAAAATAATTTGATACCTTAAGTTGCTTCATGAGATACTTAATTTTTTAATTGAAGATTTTTCTTAAATTATGCACCCTATTTTTAACTCAATAGGTTAAAATCAGTTAATTCTTTAAACATTGTATTCATGTCTGTGAAATACTTCAAATATATATTATATTAAAATAGTAAGCATTTTATAATATTTCTACTTTTGGAAAAATTTAAGAAAGCATCATTTTAAAAAATTATTTAAGGAATAGTTCACCTGAAGACATAATTTTCTCAATTGGTATTAAAACTTTTAAGTGCTGAAATTTGAGCATGTATAACCAGTAGCTTAAAATAGAATTCATCTTTCTATAATTAATCAAGTTAATAATCATTAATGCATTTAATGTTAAGAACACTAATATTAATAATGATGATGATAATAATGTATAACCAATAGCTTTAAAAATTTAGAAATAATCTGCCTATAACTTATTAAAATCTAATTTGTCTTTCTAAAAATTTCATCTCAGCTAATTGATTATTGAAGTTTTATTTAAAAAAATAAATTTATACATTCCAAATCAGCAATTAATCATTTTCATATTATGGATACAAGTAAAACCACAGAAAAAAAGATGTTTTCAAAGACCCTCTTCTATATTACCTTGCATTAAAAATGGTGTAAGTACTAATTAATTTGTATTAAGTTATTAATGAATAAAAGTCATTACTGATTATCGCTATATTGTGTCTCATAACCCTGTCTCAGTTCTCTCCAAGTTCTTGGTAGTATGCAAATTTATTTAACAAAATTATATTGATATATACACATAATAGTGACTTTTAAGTATAAAGCTCTTCAGGATTGAGAATGCAATAATAGATAATTCATGAACTTTGATTGAAAATGCATATGTGCACAGGTAGAACCCACAAAGTTTCCTAACTTTTATTTTATAATTGAAGGGAAATAAATTATGATTTTTAATTCCTAAGCATCAGGAAGCAACTAACATAAGGAATCCAGTATGAATTGTGGACTTGATATGTGCAGTACTAGTACAACAGATTAATAGATGATATATTTTTAAAGCCTTATCACTTGACTCTTGTTAACATATATGATAACATTCTCATTTTTAATGGCTACATAGTGTTCCAGTCCTCTTTACCCGATATAACAAAGAGAGTCAGTATAACCAACAATTGGATTTTGAGAAGACCAACAAAATGACCAAACTTTTAGTTAGATGGATTCAGAAAAAAAGAGAGAAGATTCACATTTTGTAATAAAAAATTGAAATTGATAACAATTCTAGCTAAATGTTAAGAAAATATACAAGAACTGAGTAATGAGTCATTTGCTGTAAAATGGGTACTATGCATTGAGTGGGCAAAGCCTTATAAACACAAAATCTATCAAAACTAAACTGCAGAGACAGAAAATCTGAGTAAGCCTATCATGTATAGAGAAAACGAACAATAATAAAAAGTTTGGCAAAGTGCTAGACATACTGCCTGTGTCAGCATAATTTACCTAACTTTTACTGAAGAATTCGTCCTCCTCAAATTTTCAAAACATGGCACAGGGGAGAATGATTCCTAACTTTTTATATGAGGGTAACATTTTGATACTAAAGTCAAGCAAAGATACTGTAGGAAAATTAATATTTGTGCCATTTTGCTTTATGAGTGTTGATAAAAAACTTCTCAAAGTAATTTTGCAGCATGTTAAGATGATTGCTGATATGATGCTGAAGGACACTGACCAATTAAAATTCATTTTTTATTAAAACAAAAACACTCAAACGACGAAAGGAAGAGAATCTGAAAAAATTAAAAAATCCATACTCCTCCTTACCAAAATGAAGCACAGGAAATTGAGATTCAGCGGTGAAAAACTTAACACTTGACATGTTATTAAAAAGCAATAGTCAGAACAATTAGATAGGACAGAAAAAAATAGTTTTCCCACTGAGGAAATAGAGGCAGGAAGATTGCTGTGAGTCGGAGGCCAGCCTGGGCTACATCGTGAGTTCAAGACTAGGCTGGACTGCAATGTGAAACCCTGTTACAGAAAAAAAAAAAAAAAGTTGAAAAAGAACTAAAATTACATCTGTTATAAGAATGTGTGATCTTATATCCAGTCAAATGTAAAGGTTTGCAGACAATAGAATGGAATAGAGATTCTAGAAATAAACACATTGTCCGTGGTCAAATAATTTCTGATAAGACTGGCAGAATATTTATCAAGTGAGGGCGAGGTCTTTTCAATCAACGGTAGGAAGTATGAACACTGTATACCTACATGCAAAAAATACATTAGAACTCCCGTACATATACTATGATGTACGAAAATTAATTCAGCATGGTTCAAAAACCTAGATATAAAATGTAAAATATATCTTGGAAAATATTCTGACTCAAAAGTGTGGTAATATGGAATGCCGTAGTGATTTTCTTTTAAATATGACATAGAAGCATAAGCGATAGAAGAAAAACCAAAGAGGATGTGTGGGAAAAGACCCTTCTCCATGGATGTTGTGCACAATGGCGTGCTGCTTTTCCATGCAGACACAGAAATGAATCATTGTGCAAGCAAATGGTTCCAACTCGAAACTGTTACGATCAGTGAAGTGAATCAGACGCAGAAGATTCAGTATAGTGTGGTTCCTCAAATATGAAAAACTCAGAGTGTAAGTAAATAATAGGATCAAACAGGCGAGATGTTGGGTGTCAGTGGGGGGTTAGGGAGGGGTGAGGCGGTCAGAAATGGAGCAGAGAAGGGAACGTGAAGTTCTTGTGATGTGCATGTATGCAAAACTCTCAAGTTTAATGCAGCCATTGTGTGTCATATACACATACTAATAGAAAATGGGGAAAATCAAAAGATAGATACTTCATGAAAATACTTAAAATTTGCAGTGAAGGATAAATGGGGGCACATAGAATAGGAAACAAATTCGCAAAACATATCTGATGAATGATTAACGTGTAGAATATGTAAGGAAATCTCAAAGCTCAACCACAAGGAAAATGCTATCCAAAAATGGGTTAAAACATCCAATGAAAAAAAAAGAATTTCTGAAATAGAGTCTAATTGCCAATTGCAGTTCTCACTATGTCCCCCAGTCTGGCTTCTAACTCCTAGCAACATTCCTGCTTCAGCCTTCTGTATGTTGGTATTACAAGCATGTACCACTATGCCCAGCTTCTGTGGTGCTGGAAAATGCAACTGCGGGGCCGTGCTCCCAGCCCCGAATGAAGGTTTTACTAGAAAGACATACATATGGCCAAGAAACACATGAAAAAGGTGCCTAATATCGCTAGTCTTGTGGAAATGCAAATCTTATTTCCACTGTGCACAACAGGGTATTTTAATAATCTCAAAATTGTAATTATAGTACAAACCCGCATCAATAGGGATACACACATGTTGGAAATTGTGGCCCTACCTTTTATGAGTTTATTAAACCATATTTAACATAGCTTCTGCTTGGTACATTCGTTTCTGGTATGTTAGTGTGTTGAGATACATTTAGACACATATTGCCTAGATGTCTGTGTGATCTACACATACCTACATATTCTAAAATAAATGACTAAATTTACTCCTGTGGATTATCTCTTTACTTTTTTATTGCTCACATGATGAGGTGAAAAATTCTCTTCTTTCCGTGCCTCTATAATATTCATTAACACTCTCTTTTAATTGAAATATGTAATTACCAAGGGTGGGAAGAAATATACATATTACTGTGAACATAGTATCATTTTGCCCAATTTTATCGAATCATGAAATAACAGGAATGCACTATGTTATTTTTCCCTGGATTAAAATAAAACACAGACAGCAGTAATATGTTTGTTATATACTGTAAACTAGCAAGGCAACTAGTTACAGGGCCACGCTGTTATTTTTCCTACTGCATTAGTTTTCCTGTTGCTGAATAAAATGCCAGGTACTCACATATAGAAGAGGTTTATTTTGGTTCATGTTTTCAGAGGGTTTCGTCCATGGTTAATGGCTCTATGATGTGAATAACATGTCACAAGGGTGCAGCAAAGATTTTCAGCTCCTGCAGGCCAGGAAGAAGAGCCGGGGTGTGGCATCAGTGATGAAAGGAGATCAGGGATCAAATGAGGTATCCGATGTCACACCTCCAGGACCCAACCAACAGACACACCTAGAAGTATGCTTTACTTATCTCCTAGTTGGTTCCTAGGACAATAGTTGACAAAAACCACACCCATCACACCAAAAGATGAAGATGAAATGTCTTTTGGGTCAAAAAAAAGCTTGCATAATTTTGAATTTAAAAATATACAGAAAATTTTCTAACACACTCAATTATATCTCTGAGTTATAACTTGAAACACTGTCATTATTTTTAATTTGTTGGATTCTTTTTATTAAACATTTGTTGTGCAAGCAAGGATACTTTATTAACTCTACATTGTCTGATGACACTAATTTTACATATGTGTGTGTGCACATGCGCTTGTGTGCATGCTTTTTATTGAGATAGGGTCTTATTCTGTAGTCCAAGCTGTTGCTGAACTCACTATGTACTCTAGGTTACCCTTGAACTCACAGCAATCCTCCTGTCTAACCCTGAGCCTCTGGGGTACTGAGATTACAGGTGTGCATCTCCACCTTTGGCTTATCTTTTTTTGTGTGTGTGTGTACAAATTTTATAATCTATTCAACAGAATTTTACAATTAAAAACAAACAGATTTTTATTTCTTCATTAAGTCACTAATTTAGTATCTTTTAATGATGAATATACTTGAACGTTGTTTTGGATTAGAACATTTAACGAATATGTTAACTTCTTAAAATCCATGCAAGTCAGAAACTACCCCTGCCCATCCTCTAAGCTCAGCCCAAGCCCTTCACCTTGAGCTACAGATTAGAATAACAGCATCGGTTAAAGTTACTTTCTGGGAGTTGTTAACGGAAATTACAAATGCAGTAATAAAATTTTTAGGTCACCAAGATTTATGTTTTATTTAACTGCTGAACTCTGGCTATTAGAAGAGAGCAATGATTAGTTGTTCTCATTTTCAATGTGACATTTACATAGGCAATAAATGTTCTGGTGGCGCATTAATTTATTTGTCATGTGATCCTGGATGTGTGTAATAATTTGTAAACATTTTGCTGTGGCCAAGTGTCTGGCACTACACTTTTGTTCAATAATACAAATGTATTTCCATATTCAATCCATGCCTCTAAATTAATTTTTAAAGTAGGTCTAGCAGTGTTAGTGATGAGCAGGCATGTTTTAATAATAATGTTTATATGAATCTCTATAGTTATGCTTTAAAACATTAATATGAAATAATTTCCAATTTTATTTTGTGCTCTGGTACAATTTATTTTTAAATTATTTGTCTTAATAAACTAGAACTTGTGTGCTAATTTCAGTTCTGGAGTAGTCCACTAAAACAATGTGTTATTTCATGACAATGAAATGTATCATTAAATGAATTCCAGTGTCAATATATTTCCCAATTCCTCATATATTACAAAAGAGTTGGGTTTTTGCATGATGTAGGTTAAACATCTGAATAAGTGTTTAAATTTTAATTATTTGCAGCAAATAATTATTAACGGAAGATAAATATATCCAGTGCAGAATGAGTCCCTTGGTGTTATTCATTTTGTTCAGTTAGAATTGATTATGTATTTCTTGTCTTCAAATATTTCCAGATATCTTCAGTTTGTAATGGGTTAAAACTTAAGAGCAGGACTAGAGGCATAGCTCAGCAGTTAAAATGCTTGCTTAGCAAGTGCAAGGCTCTAGGTTCGATTCTCCAGCACCATATAAGGAGTGTGGTGGTGTTCACCTGGTAACCTATGACTCAGGAGGTGTAGGCAGAAAGATTACCATAAATTCAAGGTTAGCCTGGGCTCTATGTTAAGTTCAGGAGCAGCCTGAACTACAGAGTAAGACTCTGTCTCAATTAGAACGAAACAAAATAGAACAAAAAGCAAAGCAAAATAAAACTTAGAGCAATCATGGTAAGAACTTCCGAAGGGAAACAAAATCTGAATTAGTGGTAGTTTCACATGTATTTGATGTAATGTTTGGAATGTCACTTTATTTTAAGAGAAAAATTGAACATTAATAATATTTTTATGATTCCAAGGGCTATCAATAACATGATCACAGATATAATTCTAGACCAGGTTCTGTCTTTGATGTAAATGACACTCGTAGTTTCAGAGAACTGATGAGCACTTAGTAAAGATGTTGTAGAATGTAATAAAGTGCCACCTAGTTCTGGAAGAGATAGTGATTTTAATTTTTTAAATGATTTGCTCTGATAAGTTTCAAAGCTTTGCCCATGTTTCCAGAGTTCCCTAAGTGTAGCATTGGCATTTAAGATACTTGCTAGAGGAAGAATTTTAGTGCTTGGGAATAGATATGCATAGCAATTTGCCAACGTACTAACAACTTGGAACTCAAGAGTTCATCAGAACTTCTCACAGAATGGTTACTTTCAAAATTTTATGGAGAAGAAAGAAAAACATGTTAATATAAGCAATTGCAACATTATAATAACAAATCTGAAATCTCATACCTGAGACATTGCATGGACTAATACAAAAAGACTTTTCTATGAAATTTCTATTAGTTAGCTTTGCATTACTGCAGGTTAGTATCTGAGACAATCAAGTGAGCAGAGTGAAATTGTTCTTTATCAGAAATGGGGAGCAATTTATCTGCCAAAGGCCATTTAGATATTGATGACATTTCGTAGTCATACTAAATGATCATCTTAAAAGTGAGCCTGTTGTATTTGGGAAAGCACTTCGATATTATTATACAATAACCTCACCTCTTCTCACACCCTTTGCTGCCTGCCTTGTCTGGGCCTGAAGAAATGACTTAGCTCATAGTTCTGAAGGCTCAAGTCCAAAACTGGGTGGTGCTATTGGCTTGTATCTCTGGCACTTTTCAGAGTGAGCAGTCATTTTGTTGTTGTTGTTTGTTTTGATTTTTAAAAACAGAGTATTATCCTACAGTCCAGTTTTACCATCAGTTTGTCTCAACCTCACGATCCAGTTGCTAGAACCTCCATGGTAAACAGTGACATCTTGAGACAGGAAGCACAGAGGGCGAGAGAACGGGCTGCTGAAGGTCACGATACCCTTCACGGACAGGTCTTCTCCAAAGACCTAAGGACTCCTCATGGATCCTTCCCGCTAAAGGTTCAGGGCAAGTTCCAACAGACCGAGCCATTAGTTCAGGCTGTGGAGTGTGTGCAGTATTCATGCAAAATATGGAAGAATTTACTTAAATCATGATATATGAGGCATCTGGTACAATGATTTTTTCAAAAGGTGAGAGCCCACAGCTTTTGCTAGTCACTGACTATGTTAGCTTATCCACCATCAGGTGGCTTTTCTCTCTGTGTTTTTTATACTAGTTACATAGAAATGGGTGTCTGCTTTATTTGATTCCTGGAAGAAATCTTGGAAAACATGAAGTTGACACATTCTGTAACACCTGACACATATTAAGTTCTTAAAATATGTTATCACATAAAAGAAAAGCTGCCTTCATTGATAAATAACATAAACATCTATAAACGGAACTGAGAGATTGGGTTGAGTAAAGAACTGTCACAGTTAATAGGTTATTCTGGCTAAACGAAGGCAGGGATACGCTGTTATCATCATTATAAATTTGATTTCAGTGTATTAGAGGAATATGTTGAGGTATTCATATTTTTTCTGCCACTATTCAATCATATATAACTTATGTAATCTTATTTTAATTATAACATTAAAATTTACTTTCCTTTAAACTCTCTCCTTATTGTAGAGAAGGGACCGTGATCAGGCCTGTGGCAACAATGACCCCTTTTGGTGCACACATTTTGCTTCTAATATATTTTGCATGTATTATTAGAAATACTTGCATATTGGCATTGATTATATCATTTTTGTAATAATAAATCCTAGAAACTTGCCTGTGTTTCCATGAGCATCGTATTAGCTGATTGTGCATTAATATATTAGACTGACACAAAAGGTGTTTTGACTATGGAAGACAGAAATAGAGTGAGCTTTGATGTGTCAAGTGACGGGAACATACCTTGATGCACAGTACCTTTATGCAGGAAAAACCTACAAACACCTTTGTTGTGTATCAAAATGTTCCAATTTCAACCAACTGGTTTATCTCAGAAAGATACTTTGATTTGGAGAAATATTTGCTTTTAGATGTCTTATGCTTTTATTATGCCTATATAAATGTAACAGTTAAAATACTCATAGGAGAAAATAAATGAAACGACAAATAATAGCTTTATGAGTGCTGTTGGCATCTGATTGTTTGGTAGTCATCTGTTGAATATGTAGAATCTCATATAAAATTAATAAGAATTTTTCTTGTATAATACTGCATATTTCAAAATAATAGTCTTCATTGTTTTTATAGAATAGTAAGAAAATATAAATCTTTATTATTATTCCACTATATCATTAATCTATAGCTTGACATTTAGCATCTTTGAGATTTTCGATACTTAAAAAGGTAACGTGTTTCCTTTTTTCCCCCCATTTAATTGATATGTATACGTGCAAAATTTAAGGTTTACAATGGAGTTGAGCATTTTGTGCACATATGTATCCTGCCAAGGTCACAAGGGCTTTCCCACTCACTTTCTGTCCCTCCCCTCACCCTCCCCTCCCTCCCTTCTCCCCCACCCTACCCCTCTATTTCACTTTGTTTTTCGCTTTAAGTTCCATAATAGTTGTAATCTGGGACGCTCATATCAGAGAGACCATTCGATGTTTCACCTTCTGCTTCTGACTTACTTCACTAAGTGTGATGTTCTCATGCTTCTTCCTTTTTGCCCGCAAAGGCCTCCACGCTGTTGGACTTTATTGATGCGTAGTATTCCATTGTGTACAAATACCACAGTTTGTGTATCCATGGATCTGTTGATGGGTATTTTGGTGGCTTCCACATTTTAGCTATTGTTAGTTGTGCTGCTATGAACATGGGTATATGTATATCTCTGCTGTGTGTTGTTTTGACCTCTTTTGGATGTATTCCCAGGAGGGGTGTCGCTGGATCGAAGGGGATATTTATTTCTAGTCTTTTAAGAGATCTCCGGAGTGTTTTCCAAAGTGGTTTCAAAAATTTACATTCCCACCAGCAGTGCAGGAGGGTTCCTTTCTCCCCACAGCCTCACCAGCACCAACTGCTATTTGACTTGTTGATATAGGCCATTCTCTGGAGTGAGATGGTATCTTAGCGTTGTTTTGATTTGCATTTCTCTTATGGCTAGAGATGTTGAACATCTTTTCATGTATCTATTGGCCCTTTGTACTTCTTCGTGAGTGAACTGCCTCTTCATTTCATTTGCTCACTTTTCAATAGGATCCTTTATTTTGGTAGGCTTACTTTTCTTCAGCTCCCTGTATATTCTAGTTATAAGCTTCTTATCTGAGATGTTGGTGGTGAATATTTTTTCCCAGTCCATTGGTTCTCTTTTTACAATGTTGATAGTTTCTTTTGTTGTGCAGAAGCTTTTTAATTTGACAAGATCCCATTTGTTAATAATGGGGAAGAGCTATGCATTTTCTTTTTAAATAAATTCACCATTATTTGGTATCTTAAGACAGTTAAATCACCCTCTTCAATCTATCTCTGTAAGACCATTCATATATCTTTACAGATGGAAGTGGCAAGTTCAGTAAGCTAATCCTTGTCATTGCTGGAAAATCTTAGAGCTGCTTTTTTAATTGTTATAGTATAGAAATGTGTTATTCCCTACTTTTTCTTCTAGAAAGGGCTGAGGATGTAGCTCAGTTGTAGACCACTTGCCAGCCATGATTGAATCCCTGAGGCCTACTAAATAGCACAGTTCAGGAAAAAGTACAATTCTTTCATTCATTTCCAAGATGTTCCTTTAAACATGTAGCCAGTCTTTTACTTAAAAAGTCTGGGGTTGAACATCACTTGGTAATGTTATAAAGTTTTTAGATGAAAGATAGTTAAATATCATGTTTCAGAGATCCAGGTCAACTATTTAAATGGACACAGAAACTAAAATACAAAATTTAATGCCAAAATGGATATTTATATTCAATACCTGCATTCAATACTTACAGTCAATGTTTATGCATGTCTGTGTGTATATTCCTGAGATAAATGTATTGCAATAATAGACAGATTTTTTTAATTCTTTATAGAAGAAATACAGGCTATATAACTTAATCCTGTTAGCTGTGTGAAGGCAGAATTCTGTCAGGCTTACTGCTCTATTGCCAAGGTGATATCTGTGCTGCTAAGTAATAGTGGGCTAAGATTAAATGTTCGTGTGTGTGTCTGTGTGTCTGTGTGTCTGTGTGTGTGTGCACACATTACAGTAGTATGCATGTTGAATTAATTGAAATATAAAGGGAAAAGTACAACTGTATTTGCTTAATCGTAATTAAAATTTCAACTTTTTCTTACTCCTTTGTGGTACTGGGAGGGTGAGCCCATGGCCTTGCATGCACTAGTATCTTCAGTTTGGATATAAACCTTTCTTTCCCCCCAAAATAAACAGAAAATGTAGACAGAGTTGTTGTCACCAGAACATACAGCACAATCCCCATAGGAAGATTTTTATGAAAATCTGCTTGGGTTGAACTTAGTGGTAGTCCTGCCACAGTTGGAGATTGATCACACAGTTAATGACATGACTATTTTTCAGATACTTGGCAAGCACTTTTTGATATGTTGTTTGTTTTTGCTTGCTTCCTTTGAAGAGACCCTGTAACCATTCAGCCAGGTGCTGAGAAGACATGTAGTAGCTGGCCACCCTTCCCTCAGACGTCATCCTCAGAATCAGCTTTGGTGATGCTTTCGTCTTGTCTGACCTCTGCAGTAGCCAGGCAGAGTGCTGACTCCTTCGCAGAAGTGAGGAACTCTTTACGCTCCAGAAGTAAGTTGACCACATTGAGTTCGAGTAGGTTAAAAACACTTATGGGAGACTAGAAAGCTCCCAAACTAATACGCAGATTAAAGCCATCATCATTCATCATTGGTTCTTATTTTCTTTTTTAAGTTTTATTTTTCTGGTAACACAAAATCTACACATCTTTTTCTGTTGATCTCCCACTGTCTTATTACACAGTCTTCTGATATTTGTTTGCAGGGTTCTGTTTCATGTGCATAGTAATTAATACTTGCTGAGGCACAGTCAGGGGATAGATTTAATTAGTGATCTTTGTGAATAAGAAAACTGATTCAGAATGTCCGAGCCTTGCGTCACAGTTATTTGCATAATGACTTATGAATAAGGAATAAAATTCCTAGTCTTTTGATTATTAACACTTGAATATTGTTTCATTATATTTGATGTCCAGTGTTACATGGAGAGTAAAGGGCTGGTGCTAAAAAGAACTTTCCTGATTGGTTAGTTTATCGAATGGTGTGGTCTCAGTTTCATTCATAGTCTGTGGCATACTAAATAGACTGTCGATGTGCATACTAAATAGACTGAAGGAAAATTGCATGTAAAAGCGAATTGAAACTGGGAGATTGGAACAGTCTATCAATGTGAAATCTAATGCAGCATATAAACCCTTATGCCCAACTTCTAATTTAGAGATTTATCTCAGAACTTTTTAACTTCTAGAGAAATTAGGTAAATGAGTTGTTTCTGATGTTTTATGATTTTTATACTTTGCAAATTAAAATAATTTAACATGAAAATGTTCTTGTTCTCTACCTATGCATTATTGTTTTGCTTCTTCTTCTTCTTTCTTCCTTTTTTTCTTTATCTGTTAAGGTTTTGCCATGTTTTCCTTTTCTCTTTCTTCCAAATTTTTGAAGAAGGCGTTCCTTGTCACTTGTGGGGGTACGTTTGCATCACACTGTCACTACACTGGAAATGGATTCGGTTATACTGAGAATAGAACATTATTAATGTAAGTAAGGTTTATAATGGTGAGCCTAGGTATGCAAAGGGCAGTTTACAAGTTTTTATTTTAATGCAGATTTTTTCTTATTGTCTGTTTTATTATCTATTCCATCACCTGTACATAATTTATTCATTAATATTAAGATTTGCTTTTGCTGTGTTACTTCTTGAGATTTTTATAAATGAAGCAATTGAGGAAGATGTTCTAGGTGTTGTCTTTTGTATTTTTTAAGGAGGTAGCAGAATTTCTCTACATCTGAGATGACAGCCTGCATTAATCCCAAGAAATTCATTTGTCACTATTTTTCATTTTGCACTGGTAGGAATTTCTAAATAAATATATAGTATTATGAACATCTTGGGAAAATACTATATTGACTGAAATAGATTTCCAAGTGTAAATCTTAAAATAGTGAATTCAAACACATTTTCATGTTTTAATGGTTACAATAAGACCACAGGATTTGCTTAACTAACCCAGAAACAGAAATATGAATAGGAAAAAATACGTATATATTTTTAAATGTATAGCAATACATTTAAAAGAGTTCTAGGTGTACACATATACATACATACATATGGGTATGTATACACACACATACACATACAGCTCTATTAAATTAGTGCTGAATTCAGTTTTTCTGTTGTTTACTTATTCTGTTAGAGTGTAGAACTAGAGCATTCTTTTCTCTGTTTTGTTTTTGAGGTAATATCAAGATGGATGTCTTATATGGAATTCATCACCTTGAAAAAAAGAGAAAGTAAATATCTTCCTGATTAGGTTGCTTAAATTTTGAATAGCTCATTGAGAATTCATGGCACATTCAGTAACATCTCTTTAAAAAATAAACACTGGGAAGTTCCTTAGAATGAAATACTAAACCATGAAGTAGTTGTTCATAAAGAAACGATTCAATAGAATGTCCATTGCTGATTAAGGCAGGGATGCTCATGTAGGGTTGTTTGCTATGGTGGATACTTTGATCCCTGGGGTATTTTGCATTAGTACTGGTCAGTAAAAGGGTGAGTTTGCTTCTGCTGTTTTGACTTTCTTATTTAACAAAGCCTCTGCTGATTTTCAAAACAAAGCACAATTATGACTGAACAAAAAATAATGCCTGTGTTTAAATGGCTGTGTAGATATATCATATGCATGTATGAAGGTAAAACATTTTATATATATCACACTAATGGTAGCTCTACAAAGCTATTATGGCTTCCACATATTAATGCCATTAAAGAAATGAAAAATTCTTTTTTATTACTGAAACTGATGTCCTATTGTTAAGACTTACAAATCAGCACCTCTGATATTAACAGTGGTTTAAATTTTTATCATAATAATGGTCAGTATATCCTTAATAAATATTATGTCATTGTTATACACCCTTTATAAAAAGTTTAAGTGATTTTTCTCATCAACTAGGTAGGTAATTCTTTCATATTTAACATTTGGATATGTTGAGAAATTTTCACATAATGTATGAAGCACACACACACACGCACACACACACACACACACACGCACGCAAACATGTGCACACTATCCTAGAAAATCAGGATCATCATCTGTAGGTCCAGGGCCAAGGCCAAGGTGCTAACAATGAATGCTTACCTAGTGACATGAATTGGGTGTCAATCAGATTCAATAATTCTGAAAAGCAGAGCAAAGTAAAAACATGTGAAGTTGTGTGCTAATAATTATAAAGACGAAAGATAAAATATTCTCCAAGAAACAAGCCTGGAGATGGCCGTACAAAATTACATGCTCAGTACAAACCTTGTCAGTCAATTCCAAACTGATGTATGTAGTTACCTAAGTGCTTCAAATTTCACTTGTTGCAAACTCTGCTCTGAGCTTTCTCTCCAAATATGCATTTCCATGTTCTTGAGCTCAATGAGTATGTCACCTTGTGGCATAAGTGTAGAAATCATCTTCATACTTCTCTCTCCTTTATTTCACAATTTTGGCCTGTAGTCAGATTTGCCTAAAGCAAAAGGGATACTTGAATTTATCACTTTCCCCCCATCTTTCCCCATCAATTACCTTGTCTCAATTACTGTAATCTCTCCCTAGACTATTACAGAGGCCCCTTAAATGATGAACTTCTATCCAGGGCATAAATCATTCTGTTACTCACAGGTAATCAGAAAGAACTTTCCTAAACACAAATTGAGGATACTTACATCTTCTAAGATCATTTATCTTACAATAAAAGCAAACACAGCATTCTTTATCATGGTTTACCGTGCTTCTGTGATTTAACACTTCTGTAATGTCCCCAGTCACCACACATCAGGCCACCCTCATGATTTGCTTTTCTGTTCGAAAACAGAGTTCTTGCACCTGATCATTTCTCCTTACTACTAGCTTACCACTCCCAAATTCTTTAGCGCTAGTATCATGTCTCCTTCATCGCTTTCTGAAGGAAGTGCTTCTTGATTGGCTAAGGCAGATTTTCATCTATTATAAGGACCCATAATCCTAGTATTTTGTCACACTTATTTTAATGTGTGCTAATGTGCCCATGCGGTATTCATGCTATCTTCTCTCCCATGTTATAAGCCCTTTAAGGTCAGGATCAATGTTAATTTTGATCTCCACTGACGCCTTTTATTGTTAGTTTAGTTTTTAAAATGCAGGAATAGAGTTTCACTCTCTCCCTCCCTTTTTCTCTCTTTCTCACCCATCTTTTTCTGTATGCGTTTTAAGAAATGGAAAATCTCTGCTACCTGTAAAGAAAAAGAGCCAGTGTACTAAGATATAGGGAAAGCCAAATCACAAAAACATAAAATATTGCCACTGGAAAATTAAAGAACATATTCTGCCTTTCTAACAAATGTCTCTCTGTCTCTGTCTCACTCCTTCTCTTTCTCTCCTTTCTCTCATGCTTCCTCTCTCTTTCCTCTTCAGTGACAATATCTTAGAATCAATGTTATAGCAGGGTACCTGCATGAACTGACCACACTTCTAAACTGTTGATATTAAGTATATGTCGGTGAATACATTTTGCCTTTCGAGCACTCTGAAATTGCTTCCCAGTTTCGTCACTGTTTTTAGCGTCTTCTTGGTTGTCAGGTGATGGTGCAAATTTTTGGTCGTTTTAATGAAGTAGGTATAGAAGAACTTGAAGTTTTTGCCTAAAACACAATTAGAATTGTAAAGAGAAAGTAAGAGTGATACACTGTAGAAAACACTAGAATAAAATAAATTGTGGTGCCACACTATTAATATGATTAGCCATGTGAATTTAGATGAGACATGTTTTCATTTGGGATAATGAAAGTAGACTTCGCTGAAATAGAATTTGGCCATCAGAGATAGGTTTCAATGGTGAATCACTGCTAACGTGCTCATGTGGTATCTCTTTTAGGTAAAAAGCTCCCAAATCTAGTGAGATAATACAGCATTTCTTACACTACCGACAATAACACTAAAATGTCTCAGCCGGCAGTAGTAGATTTAAAAGGGTCTCTAGTTTCTCTCTCAACTCTCCTCTGGCCTTCTGAGGTGCTAAAATCATATTTGTTCTTGTGAAGTATCTTGCAAAGAGGTCTCCATAAATGCTAGACCATGGGAGATGATGTTTACTTTATGCTTAGGATGGATGTCATGTAGAAATTACTGTTGGCAGGTGATTTCAGATGCATGGAAAGAACTTAAAATTGCCAAGTATTGGCTATGAAACCAACGGAAGAGAATCAGTTCATACTGATTCAATTGAAGGTGACCTCAGCTATTAAGTGAGCATGCTATTTCCACTGTCTTTGTAGTTAACTTGTTTTGTGCTACTGTGGGTTGGATTATAGAACATTTTTGCACATGTCAGATTTAGATACCTCTGGGTAAGTGGGTGCATCCACCATTAATATTAAACAATATGGGAGATTTTACAGCAACAAAAACTTTGGAAGCCTATACATAACTTTCAACTAGAGAAAATCCGTAACTTACAATGGATGGGACTAGCAAAGATCAGAGGAATCTGAACATATGATTTTGATCAAAACTACTAACTTAATACTACCAACAACCTATACTATGGGAGAATAAAACACAATAAAATTTGTTTAGTCTGCATTAGCAGTTCTGTGTAATAGTGAAGGCTTTGAAGACATTGCACTACTTGCTGAAAAATAACCAAAATAAGACATCCTAGACACTTTGTTCTGAAAATTATTAACTTTAATGCTACAATGAACTTCAATGATGCAATTTTGAAAAGCGAGTACTTGAGAATGTGTAAGGCCCTAATGTTGTTGAAGGGATTCCAGTTGAGAGGGGGAGAAACAAAACACATCAGTGGAAGGGCTGTCATGTTGACTACCATTTTGAAAATGGCACCCACATCCTTCACTGTTGATTGCATGTGAAAACTAGGTAAAAGCTGTGACCTTGTGGGAAGGAGGTTGGTTCTGTATATTGTACTGACTTTACATTTGATCTCAGGAATATTTGAGAAGTGACTTACTTGGTATATGTTGTAGTCGTGTTACCATTGCAAAGATAAAGTATGCAACCCTCACCATTTAAAGAGTAAAAGATTATTAGGGCTGATAGGTTAGAGGTTTTCAATTCATTCATGATTGGCTGGTGAACAGCAAAATTGTCCATGGCAGAAAGCCCTGTCAGAGGAAAGCTGTTCACAGATTGGTGACAGGAAGCAGAGATAGAGTGGAGGAGCGTGAGGCAAGACCATATCCTCCCAGGTCATGCCCACAGTGATTCACCTCTCTTAATCAGACTCTTGATAACATATTAAGTCATAAATGTTGATGTGGTCTGAGTTTGTGTTTACAGTGCTCCACAAAAGCCTCAGTATCTGTCAATACTGTGTACTGTAGTCAGGTTGGGCCTGGCTGAAAGGGATGGGTGGGTGGGCCTTGACCCAGAAGAGGGAAACACTGGGCTGGGACCTGGAAGTGTAGCCCTGCCTTTCCAGCCTGACTCAACTCTCTTCTGCTATGCTATAAGGAGTTTTCTCTGGTTCCAGCCTTGCATGTGCTAGCTGCCCACAAATAGACCAAGATCCTATGAAGCGAAGAGCTAAAATAAAAATTTCTTCCCTAAAGTTGTGGATGTTGGGTGCTTTGTCCCAGTAACAAAAAGTAGCTTAGACAAGTGGATTAACCTACTCTCAAGTACACTGCCCCTACGATCAATCTGCATTTGAAATATATGAGGTCATTTTTGGAACATTCCAGATTCAGACCATAACAACCTCAAAAACACATTTGCCTTTTTTAAAGTTTCATAGCAAAAGAACAAAAACCTTTGATTTGGCAATAACTCAAAGAAAGGATTTAGTATTGCTTTAGAACCAACTGTCTTTTTTAAAGTGAATGATTCTCTTCATGCCATGCAACTCTGTAATAAGAATCTTCTTTCTGATCCTTTACATGAAAATATGGATTATTGAACTAAATCTTGAACTCTTAACATCTTGTTGAGTATCAAGAAAACAAATAAACTTTGAATACCTTCTTACTTATTTATGTCTAGAAGATAGAGCACCACTATCATCAAATGACCACTTCTTAGACTATTTCAACACCTACAGCAGATATGATTCCAAACAAAAAATAAACCACGATTGCAAAATGAAACATAGCATTTGTGAGGTGATAGAAATAATAAAGTTTTTTTTAAAGAATTCTCTAATTAAGAGACAGGGCTAAAAAAGGAATATTGATACAATTGATGCAATTTAAAGAAAGATGCTCATTAAGTAATTTATTTCCCCACACTTCATATATACTCCCTGAAATAAAACAGTAGATTCTCAAAACTATAGGTGAGTTTGATTGCATAATGACATCCTATATAGCTGTCATGCTGATAAAAAGAGTGGATCTCTGACATTCATGGATTCTATATCTGCTGTCATTTGTAAATATTTCAGGCACCAACAAATAAATCATATATGATGATTCCAGTAGACACTTAACTTCTGAATCATATCTTGGGTTTGTAGTTCTGTGTTTGCAGCCACATACATGTTATTTCTGTCCATAAAAATAGGAAAATTTCAGCTAAAGAAATAGCTTAGTCATCAAATTCTTGCTTAGCAAACTCAAGACCCTGGGTATAATTCTCCAGCAGCACATGATCTAGGAATAATGGCACATGCGGGACCGAGGCAAGGGGATTCCTGTGTGTTTGAGGGCAGCTTGGGCTGCATAGTGAGTTCAGGACTAGTCTGGACTGCTGAGAGAGATCCTGTCTCAAAAAATAAGTATCAGAAAATTAATTAATTTTGGAGTACTTTATGGAGGCTATTATAATAGTAACTGTAATTACTAAATATCTGGGGGCAAATACCATATATGTGACTTTTGCACAGCTCAACAGTGGTATTCGTATCAAGAAATATATATTTCCCAGTTATGAGACTTAATGATAAATGAGGACAATATCCAGTGAGAATAAGGTGAGTAGTTCAGTTTTCCTCACCATTGGTAGGATCTTTATAATTTATTGTTGCAACTTACTATCCGTATAAGTTCAGATATTCTATTTTCGTATATTTTATGTCTAAAAAATGATTAGTCTATTCTATAAGCCTAGAAAGAATTTTCATACAAATGAGGACGCTTTTATGCTTTTGTTTTTGCCATTATATTTCTTATGCATCTTCAGAAGTGAGCCATGTGGTAGCAGTCACATCAGTGCATACCATGAATTTGTGTTTGAGAAACTCTCATTTAATCTATCCCCAAACCCTAAAATAATTGAGGTTTAAATATTTTTTCTAGGGAACTTTCAAATAAAATATTCAAAAATAAGCTTAGATTAGGTACATCACCCATCCTTCGATAAATGGGAAAACAAAGTAATACACACACACAAGGGAATACAATTCTGTCATGAAAAGAGTGGGGTTTGTCGTTTTTCAACCGCATGCATTGAAGTAGAGATCTGCATGTTAAGAGAAATAACACAGGCAGAGAAAGACAAGAATATATAGTCTCATTCACGAGGGGAATCTACACAGTTAATCTCATAGGAGGTGAGCATGGAGGGGTGGATATCAGAGCTGGAAAGAGTAGAAGGCAGGTGGAATGGAGAAAGACTGAGCAGTGGGGTTTAAGTTCCAGTTAAATAGGAGGAAGATGGTCTGTGTTATTGCACAGCGAGGGGACAACTAATAACATGATACATTTCAAAAGTTAGAAAAGATTTTGAAGTTGTTAATGGTGAAAAGAAAGTATACAAATATTACATGGAAACCCATTGACATATAGGATTGTTATAACATTCACAGGTATGTTTAAAATAAGTGTACGTAGTAGAGTCTGGCTTTGAACTCGTAATCCTACTGTCTCAGCATTCAGGTTTGGGGTTTGGGAGGTTGGATAAGAAGGAAGTAAAAAGACTAAGATGTGAGATGTGATAAATAAATAAATAAATAACAATCCCAGAAGTAGAATTTAATTATTATATGCTTGCAAGTACATTTATAAAATAATAAATATGGGAAAATAAATATTATAGAAATAAAAAATAAATTACACATCGAATTTATGAATAAAAAGGATACATCAAATATACTGTAAATATTTTTGAGAATGCAAATTCCAAAGCAATAAAAATGTTTATGAGGAATAGCAGTACATACATTTATTTTTGGTATACAGAGCAGTTTGGTATGCAATAATTTCTTGCAAATTAATAATCTAAGTTCAGGATAATTTTTAGTTCACTATAAATTGACTAACATTCTATAACTATTATGAATAATTGTAGGTTTACTAAAAATCAAAATTAATTAAAAGCAAAATCAGTTTGATAAGTTATATGAAATGTGTTTTATCATAAATTTAAATGTCTGATTTAATGTGTACAATCATGCAACACTCATAACTACTGGAGCTTAGAAAAGTGTCTCATGCAAGTTGAACAGAGAGATAATGTAAACATTTTCCTAGTTTCATTATGGTACTTTCTCCTATGGTTCAGGTTTTAAATAAATTTCTTATGTATTATGAAATGTTAATTTGTAAAAAACTTAAGAAATTCTTTATTTGATATGAAATTTCTCATTCTTGTATTGAGTTGGAGATATGTGGTTATTAGTAAGATATGTGAATTCGTTGTAGTTTCAGTCAGATTTCTGTTTTGGAGAAATCCTTGTCAAGTGTTTGTGTTAGTCTGTTTTCCCTAAAAAAAAAAAAAAATCATTTCAGTTTTTAAAGTCATGTTATTTTGCATTTATTTCCTTATGCTTTCTTGAGTCACATATTTGTCACTCTTAGTATGACTACACTTTTAACTTTAATAATGTGTTGTGTTCATTAAACACTAACATTTTGTATTTAGGGAAAGATGTAGTAATAAGATTCATTTTGCCTCTCCTAATGAGAAGCAGCCTCCTATGGTGCAGGTAACACCCAAGCATCACTCAGTGTTGATCACTGACACTTGACACCAGGAGGTCTGAAGAGAAATTAAAGGCCATACAGCATTTTCCTTTCCAGAGTCATGGCCTTGTGAAATTGTTCCTGCACACTAGAGCTCTCCCAAAGAAAAGTGGTCCTTCCATGTGTACTCAGGAGAAAGAACACATCAATATGTTTCAAAACAGGGAATCAGTGGCCTGCGTAGCTGCATGGTTCCTCAGACTGTACTGCTGAGATGGTCCTAAAATGCCCTTTTGTGATGTTTCATGGCAGTGTTTCTGTGTCTGATTTCCTGGGGTCTGCAGGCATTCTGGTGCTAACCTAAACAAGTCACAGAGATAATTTTTCAATGTATCCCCTAAAGGCACAATTATTATTGTATATAGAGTGTATATGCCTTATATCAGTGTATTTTATAGCAGTATTTTAGAAAACAGATCTTTTTCAATTTTAACTGCTCCAGAAATTAATTTTAAGGAACAGTTCCAGTGGCAAGAAGAGTCTTCCCCTTTAAAAATAAGAATCTTGATGAAAGACCTCTAGTTTCAAGAGGCCATTTTGCAAATATCAAAAAAGCTTTTATTTATTGTGGTATAACTGTTGTTTCTTATGGTGTGTCTGTGTGCACATGCATGTGGTTCTGTGTTGTTTGACTTGTCTTTCTCTGCCAATGATGAAATAAAGATAACTTTCTGTATATTTTAAAAATATTTGAAGATTTCATATTGATATTTTTGTGTAGTATAAGATTTAGATTTGATTTGGAGGACAGCTTGGGTCTATGTTATAGTGTTCATATTGAAACTATGCTCCACCATGTTTTTATTGAATAATCCACTCTTCCCTCATTGAAATTTTAACTCTGCTATGTGCTTTTTTCTATATCTATGAATATATACTGATTTTATATAATATTTTATTTCATTATTCATAATCTTTACATGAGTAGTATGCATTAATTTAATTATCCTAATATAACTTGACAAATTATAAAATTAATGAAACCTCTCCTTCTATTTATTTATTTATTTTTTGTACTTATTTGGTGATATTGGGATGAAGTCCAGGGCCTTTTCACAGAGAAGCATTCCTAATCTGTTTTGTTTTATGCTGTTTTAAAAATGGCATCTCCTTAACTTGCTGTTTCCTAGGCGAGGCTCCAAGTTGAAGTCCTTGTACAGTGAATGCTGGGATTACAGGCCTGATCCGGATCCACTGGTCCCAGTTTCCATTCATCTTTAGAATTTTTTTTATAGCCGCATATCATAAGTGGCTGTTCTTGGAAGCAGCTGGTAGGTCCACCAGCAGGTGAATGAATAAACAAGAAGTGGTGTATTGGAGTACCACTGTTCCATAAAGATAAATTCATTTGTAAGGTAACACAAGCATCTTAAGACCATCATGCTTAGCAAAGTGAATCAGACATAGAAAAAGTTACAAATCACACGCCTTCTCCTGCATGAGAAAGCTATGACACAAAAAAATTAAAAAAGAGCTGGAGAAAAATTAAAATAGATTTTATGGGAAAGAAAAAGGCATGTAGAGAGTCGAAGGGACACAAAGGGAAAGGAAGGAAATGTGTTCAAGATGCAATATGTAAGAACATCAGTTTCTCAAAAAAGAGAAAATACTTTTTGAGTTCGAAAATTAAAAATGAAAAAATAAAGTTGCCCTAGCTAAGGCTGACTTTGTATCATTTAGACTTCTCTTGAAATTTTGGTACTAGCTAAATTTGGTGAAAAATTATAAGTTCTATTGGAGTCACATGTAATATTTATTTTACTTTAAGAATAATTTTGTTATACTTGAAAACAGTGAGTATACCTAGGAACTGCCTCTTTCAGATCATGTGTATTGCTCCTGATATATATCTTACATTTCTGTTGTATTTCTCTACAAGTGAATCTTCTATTTTGTGGTGATTGGATTTTTAAGACTGGTGGTGTGTGCATTGCAGTGTTGCATTTTCTCATTAGATTTAAGCAACTTTAAGGTATTAATACAGTCAGGAATTTGCAGTTGCTCTTGCAATTTTTCAATTATAAAGGAGACACCATACACACCCCACTAGTGGATACATTTCTGTTGTAGGTATCAGCTAGAAATGAATGCAATTAAAACTAAATGTCTATATAATACCTATAATAGCATCATTTCATTTACTACACATCAGTATAATTATCTAATTGAATAGGCTGAGAGCTCTGTTATGCAAATAATAAATAATAATGTGACGATCGTGTCCACTCACTTTCCTTGACATAAAGGGAACTACTTTTCATTTTTCGCCAGAGTTCATAATGTTTCCTAAAAATGATTTCTTGTTAAGTACCGATTTTGAGAGCAAATTCTGACAGCTGAGAATGAGTTCTGTAATGTGTTCTTCACAATGAATATTATGTGGTGTTTTTAAATTTTTTTTCAGTAGGTAGTTTTGATTTTTGACGGATCTCAGGAGCCCTCACCGTGCTTCTTACTGTGGCTTTAAGATGGTGACACTTCTAGATTCAGATTGGGAATCAAGTTAGCAGTGATATTTTCAGTTACTTATTTCAGTTGGTGTCCTCCAACATCAAGGACTGTCAGCCTGAGAGTGACATAAAGGTATTCATGGGTTCTTTTTTACCCCATTATACTAATCTATATCTATATATACATTATGAAACCACTCCTTCCATTTATTTATTTTTGTATTAATTTAGTGATTTTGGGGATCAAGCCTAGGGCCTTTGCACAGAGCTGCATTCCTAATCTGTTTTTCCCCTATTTTGTTGATATGTATAAGTGCAAAATTTAAGGTTTACGATGAAGTTTAGCATTTTGTGCGCCTATATATCTTGTCTAGGTGACAAGGACTTTCCTTCTCTCCTTTTGTCCCTTCCTTGCCCTCCTCGCCCTCCCTCCCCTCCCTACCCACCTGTCTCACTCTGTTTTTCCTTTTAAGTTCCATAAAAGTTGTGATCTGGGACTCTCATACCAGAGAGACCGTTTGATGTTTCACCTTCTGCTTCTGACTCACTTCACTAAGCATGTTCTTCTAATCTGTTTTTGTTTATAGTTTGTTTTTAAAATGGTATATCTCTAATTTGTCAAATTTCTTAGGCTAGGCTCAAAGTAGATATATAGACATAGATAAGTGACACATAGAGTTTACATTCAACTTGAGTATGTTTTGCATACTCAACCTTTTATTTTGGTATAATTAAAATATGAAAACTCTAAAATAACTGAAAATATCATGGTTTATTAGAGTCCCAATCTGAATCTAGAATCTAGAAGTCAATAGGAAATATATTTTTGAAGAAAAGAGCAGTTAAGCAGATACTCCATAAGTGAATGGGAGTTTAAGCCAGTATGTCTCTTCATGGACAAGAAAAGATTAGGAGCCAAGAAAAATGTATTAATTTACCTGAGTTTGTGTAGATAATCAGTAGAATTGGCTTGTCTTCCTCTAAGCAATAACCTTGAAAATTTCCTCTCTTTGGGGTTCTTTTCCCTTTTTACAGGTAAAATCCTTTGTTTTTTTATTTTCTGGTTTATTTCTTCACCATGGTTGCTCATTGTACTGTTATTTTCAGGTATTAACAGGTTGTTACCATTATGGTTTAATGTTTCATTAAAAATTTTGTTATTTTAATTGAGCATGTAATATTTAGAGAAAGATTCATAAAGTTCATGTGCATCTGATTTAGTAACTACAATGTAAACAATTATGAAAGCAGTATTTGGAAGAAAATATAGACGTCGTCATGACCCCACTGAGCTTTGCCAGTTTTTTGGTATTTTGTTGTTGTTGTTGCTGGGATGCAGAGCCTGATACCCACGCCTTTGAAGAGGGGGAGTTTCAAGGCTGGGGCATTCCCCTGTGATTAACAAGAACAATGCCATTCATTTTTGATTCCTCAGTACCACATGAAGATGAGTTGCCTGTCTAATTCCAGCACTCGGGAGGCTAAGGGAGAAGGGCTGCTGTGCATTTGAGGTTAGCCAGGGCTACATAGGGAGTTCAAGACCAGCCTGGACTACAGAATAGAGCAGTGTCATCAAATGTGCATATGTGCTTAGTTTCTGGCAGCCACGAAACACAGCAGGGGAACAGTGCTAACAGGAAGGGGTCCACGGACCACCCATAGTAGCCTATGTTACTCCTTCCACAGCCCCGTGGGACAGACCCAGACATGTGCATTACGGATTCCCCTGGGCGTTCCATAAGCCAACCAAGTGCATGCAATTAAGGTTAATTGTCACTAGCTGCAATGTTGTTGTCCTTCAAAAGGCTAAAAATGAGCGATACAAAAATAATTTCTACATTTTTCTCTTTGAATGTTACATCTTGTACATACTTCCAAAAGGCAGGTAGTTTATTCGTATTTTAAAAGTTATGGATTAATACTAGACTTGACTGGTTATGCTTTTTGAGATGTATCCACGTTGAAGGATATGGTTGTTGCACAGATACACACATTTGTATTTAGCAATTTATTAAGTTAATATGTCCAATTTGTTCACTTATCCTCCTTTTGATTGGTTGTTGTTTTATTTTTGAGGAAAAAGTTATTACATAAGCAGAACATGTGAATTTCACATATATCTAGATATTCCTGTAAAAATCCTGTGCATATTTTGTTAAAGTATTGGTCCTCACTAATTGTCTATTTGGCTGAGATTTTTTTAATCATCAAGTGATTCTGGGTTGTATCAAATGTTTTCCACATTATTGATATGCACTGTTCTTCTTTTCTATTTTTTCTTTTCTTTTCATTTTATTTTTGTTCAATCTTGTTGATGAATCACATTTTTTTCTAATGTTAACCTATCTCCTAAAATTTCCGTTTGGTGATAGTATACAATTAGTTTAGTAATTTGGTTTCAGTGTCTTAATATTTCATTAGCAAGTGTTTAGTATTTTACTAAGTATAAAATATTTTACTTTATTAGGGAGTTTTCTCTTGTGGCAAAGGAAGATATTCATCTACACCATAGTGTTCTTTTATTCTCCTTTCCTTTTCTTCTTTTCATTTTTTCCTTTTCTGTTACTTTTTTGTTTCTTATTGCTTTTATTAATTTTAAACTTAGTAGTCAAACTCCAGGCTCAGAACCTGTGTTTCAACATTGATACTTACCATCTGTTTATCCATTTTAATGATGTCATCATTTGATTTTTGCTATTGATCTAACATCCATGTAGAATGACTTAAGAAGCTTTCCTTTGATTTCTGCTTTCTTGTTACGATGTGTAGAAAGCAGACAATTTCTCCCTACATGTTTGGTGGAGTTTGTTACAAAAGCTATGAAAGAGTGTGTGTCTCCCTCCTGTTCACAGGCCAGTTATTTCTTCAGTATTATTAACACCTAGACTTTTACAGATTATCTTTTTCTTTCGAGTCTTGATAGTTGATTTTTTTCAAGGAATTGGTCCACCTGAGGTGCTTTATCACAGAGTTGGTAATCGCATTCTCAACACACAGGTCACTAACCTCGAACTAGGAATTGAACTCATGGTCTTTCTTGGAGGTGCCTCTTCAGATCTTTTTTTAAATCTTAATTTTTAATCTTTTTAATCTTAATTTTTAATTTTTAAAAATTTTTAGATAAAATATTGGAAATTCCTCAAGATGGGTATGACTTTGTAATCCATCTGCCCCAATTTTTCAGTGCTAGAAATGTTGGTTTTTGCCACTATACCTGATTAATAGCATTTCTTTGTATACTTTTAATTTGTATTGACTCGGTAATGATGATCTCTCTTCCTTGTCTCATCTTAGTAATTTATATCTTAGGAATTCTTAAGTCTGGCATCATATCTTATTAATCTTTTTAAAAAGCCAAATGTGAGATATGCTGATTTTCTCTAATATTGTTCCTCTTTTACATTTTACTAGTTTGTGCTTCCATTTTTTACTATTTCCTTCTCTTTTTCCAAGACTGTAAGAGAGAAGATTGTATCATTTGTATCTGTCTTTCATTCATCATGTCCATCCAAACCATAGTACCGTTAAAGTAGAGCTTTCACCGTGTCTCTCAGCTTTCTGTGAATTATATTGCTATTTTAATTTGAAACAAAATTTACATGATCTTGACTCCCTATCTTATGGATTCCTTAGTAGTATGTTCCTTAACCTTCAGATATTTTGACACTTTTCAGCTTTTGTCATTACTTTAATAATAATAATACTCTTTCCATAATCCCCTAAGAATATATTATACACTCTCTAGTTTCATGTATCTTCGCGTTTGCTAAGGTGTACTTCATGCTGTAGTCTTTCCTGTTTTACCAGTATTTCAAGTTAACTTATAAAGAATGTATGGAATGTGGCTGTTGTTGAAGTATTCTACAAACACCAATTATTTCAAGTAGATTAATGGTGAGGTTCAATCTACCTGTCCCTATATTGCCCAACTGCTGAGTCCATAAATTACCAAAAGCCAAGTGTTGAAATGCCCGAGAATCGAGAATCAGCAGCCTGTCTGCTTCCTGCAGGGCTACCCATTTTGGCTCTAGATCGGCTGATGGGCTGGGAAGTGCAATCGTTTTAAAGATGACTGTGCTTCTTGGAGAATCTACAGCTTCTTCATCGTGAGATTTTAGTCCTGGTAATTTGTCATGTTCTGAAGTCAGCTTGTTCTGAAACTAATAGAGCAGCCTCAGAGGTTGAGATAAATTTAGCATGGTCTACATGTTTCTAGTCATTTAATTTTGATTAGCAGGGCCACTATTTAAAGAGCATTCCTATAGACAACGTATAGTTTATATCTTTTAAAATAGAATTTAAAATTATTGTGTTTATTTGATGAATTTAGATCATGGGTGTTTAGTTCATATTAATATCCTGGGATTAATAGAGATATGTAATTATATATTATATGTAGATAGATACTATTCATGATACCTTGAGTATTTTATATATATTATCATTATTCTTTGTATGGTTTAAATCTTTTTTCCCTGCCTTCTGTGATTATCATCCTATCTGTGATTATATATGATGCCATATTCTCTCCTCTCCTAGTCTATAATTATACTGTCTTAAATTATTTTAATGAGATTTCTTAAATGCTTGTAGTATACATTCCCTATTAATTAAATCCACTTTGAATATGTTTTCTGGGTTCTGGAGATTGAGCCCAAGCGCTTGACATTGAGAGATTTCTCCAGCACCCTCTTTGTTTTCAAGCAGGCTCCTGTTTGGCTGCTAATTCCCCATGCTGAACTTAAAACTGCCCATCTACTACCTCATCCTCTCAGATTCCAGGCCCGCACCCCTGGGCTCAGTTAAATCCACTTCTAAGTGACGTCATTCAATTTCAAGGGAAACATTTCCAACTCAACAAAGCGTTTTCAATTTCTTTCTTCCATCTGTTATATTACTTAATTTCACTAATGTCATACTTCGTGAAAAACACATGATTACTGTCATTTCTTTGAGTGAATAACTATCTTTTAGATACATTAAAAATAAGATAAACAGTTTGCTTTTTTATAATGTTGCAGATTTCTTTTCACTTTCTTTGTTCCTAGACGTGATCATCTTGTCTCTAAAGAACTTTTGTTCACATTTACAAGTATGATGATTGGTGATGGATTTCTTCTTTTTATTTTGTGTGAAAATCCTTTTATATCCAGTTAACTTCTGAAAGAAAAAAATGTCGCTAGATATGGTCTTCTAGGTTCTGGGGATTCTTTTTCTTTCAACATTTGATGTTTTTTTTTTTTTTTTCCTGCCTCCTTATTTTTGCATGACTCCTGGTAGGCGGCCAATGATAATGTTCTTCCTTGTTTTTCTGTGAAATGCTTTTTCTTTCTCTATGTTCTTATAAGACTTTCTTACTTGTCTTCACCTTCCAATCTTTAGCAGTCCATACGGCTAAGGCTAGTTAATTTTTTTTTTTTTTGCCTTTGATTTTTCTTCTTGTCCTCTGTGGTGTTCTTTCGGCTTCTTGCACCTGTAGTTTGGTGTTGGTCTTTTACTTCAGAAATTGCTTAACTTTGATTACATGATGTATTTATTTATTCTGTCATCTCTCATTTTGATCTTATTTTTGTGTTTTCCCTTTTGAAAATTTTGTTTTTCAGTTCTTGGTTATATATCTTATTTCATTTTTTGTATTTAAAAGTGTGTCTTTACATAACAAGTTTCACTGGCTTCTTCAAGGTTCCTGCATTTTTCTGCTGTGCTCAGACTTCTGAGCTCATCACAGGCATCCTTTGTTTTCTGTTTTATATCTAATAATTCTTTTTATTCTCTCTTGGATCTTTCATCCCTCTGCTTACATTACCCATATCTTCCTGTAAATTTATTAGCATTTTTAATATATCAATCATAATTTGAAATATTTGACAGTGCAAACTCTGTGACATCGTCTTGTTCTGATGAATTCCTTGGCTTTCGATGTTTTTGTTTAGCTTGATTTTTTTCATTTTTGTTCTTGCCACTTGCCATATTGTTTTATTATGCATCAACCATATTGCATAGAGAGCATGTAAGATAATTGAAATAGTAAGATTTCAACATGAGAATTTGGGTTCACCTCCTGAGTGATAACTTGTGCTTAATATTTTCTGTAACTGTGCTGGAAGCTTAGCTTAGGAAGTCCAAGACCCTGGGTTGGATCACACAGCCCCTCGTCTTAGCTGGACATGGTGGAGTGCAGCTGCAATCCCAGCACTCAGGAATCTGAGGCAGATTTCTAGGCCTGGTGTGTTAATGGTGAGTTTGGGACCGGCCTGGAGTACAGAGTGAGACTGTCTCAAAAAAAAAATAAATAAAAATAAAAATAAAAATAAAAAGATTGGTGTAACAAAAATTTCCAGTTCTCAATTTTTTTCTAAAATCTTCGTTTCTGTTTTTCTGTGTTGTCACTCTTCTGCCTCCTCAAAGTCTGGGTTGGGAAGCAATTTTAGCTGTTATCCTCTTAGTAAACTAGAGTCTTGTTATTGTTAGTAGTATGTTTCCAAGGCAAAGGTCCTATCGTATGACAGAGTCTGCCTTCTAATGAGCTACATCTCCTGGTTATCATCTCACAGGTGTTCTCATCGGGACCCAGAGTTTTCTCTGTTTGGTGAACAAGGAAAGCTAGTGTTGGCTGACGTGGGTAGAAATCCTTTTCCAGGATATGATTATGCATTGTAAATACATGTTAATAAAAGAATTTTAAAAAGAAATAAAGGGTGATGGATTAAAATTGGATTAGGGTACAAGGTCTTGCAAAAGCCTTTCTGCTGAAGAATCGGCCTTTGAAGTGCACAGCAATTTCAATATATGTCAACATGTGCCCTTGAGAAACCTGATAGAGATTTTCTCCTGTTTAGATCACAGTAGATATTGGGGTGACTGGAAGTAGAGAGAGAGAGAGAGAGAAAGAGAGAGAGAGAGAGAGAGAGAGAGAGAGAGAGAGGAAAGGCCTTAAGACTACAGCTGCTGCTGTTTCTCTCTCCTATTTTCAGCTCTTATAATTCCATCAGTTTCGCAATTTCCTTGTTCCTACCAGCCATTTTTACAGCTCGCGAGCAGATGCTCTTGTTATGCACCTGACTCTCCTGATCTCACGTTGGTAGACTTGTTGGGGGTAAATTCCCTCAAAGTCCAAGGGAAGTCCTGCTTTTTCGTTTGTTCAGATCTTTACTGTTGTTCAATTCTTACCTAATGACATCCAAGTTGCTTACGTGTTAGATTTTTTTTTTTCTAGGAGACTTTTCATTGGGGCTGAATTTTAAAATTCACAGCACTTTACTAGTGTGTAGTACGTTTTTATTATTATTTTGGCAACTGCGTGGTCTGAAGTAGACTTTGTTTTCTCCTGATCTTGGATATCCTGTTTTTGCCTTTTCTTTATTTTCTTTCTTTACATTATCTTTGATCCACAAATCATTATTGCTTTCTACCTTTAATGTGGTGACAATTTAATTTGTTGATACTTACTTTATTCTAGGGAACTAATTGTAATTGTTAATTCTGTTTTCTTCTGTGTCTCCCATGATTTAGTTTCTATGATAAAATTTGTTGGCTCATTTTTCATAAGTAATATTTATCCTTCTTTTTCAGTAACATAAATATAAGGTCAGTGTAGTGACTTTTAATGATTAATATTGCAGTATATGTCATGAATATGTAATATGCAGCTCATATTTTATAATGCCCTTTTTATCAATTTCATAGGAGGTAATAGTGTATAACTTGTGATTAACTTAGAGATTAATTTATTTCATTGTATTTGTGAATGGTTATTGACTTGTTTTCATCAAGTTTTTAAACATTCACTTGATGTGTGACAAGCTTCTGCATTTTTTAATTGTCGGAGCCCATGCATCCCTGTATAGTTCACAGATTCAGCTGTAACTGTGCGGTTAATCTTCTTCTACTAGCTTAGTGTTTCATTGTCTCTCAACAGCAGAGGATTATGTGTTAAAATCTCCACTTATCCCTTGGGATTTACATTTTACTCCACATAACATGACAACGTTTCCCCCCATATGTTCTAAGTCTAGCTATTTGGTGTATGTTGATTTAACGTTTTTAAAGCACAGACGATGTGAAAGTAGTAACGTTATAAGCCAACGTAATCTATGTAATATTGACCCTTTTTTGCATTAGTGATCATCTGTTTATGGGCTGTTTTAAAGAGTGATCTTTTTAGAAACTATTTTAACTTTATTGAAATGATTTTTTGATGCTCAATAAAGTAGTGAGTGAAATAATTGCATCAATAAAATTTGGGGGGAAGGTGATCACAGACATCCCGTGAATCACTTTCTCTGTAAATGCAATGAATCAGACACCAACAACAGCTCTCAGATGTAATTATCCATCTGTCTGATGTGTATAATGGGTCACTTGTGTCTGTGAGATGACTCGTCATAATCCATAATAAAATGCGATCAACAGGTAACAATAAATAATAGTGAAACAATGACTTAACCTTTCTCTTACGGTGTATTTTGTCATATTAGATTGACTTTAATTTGGCCCTAAATATTACTCAGTACTGATTCAGAGAGTAAAACTTTGAAAGACTAAGTAATGGATTCATAATTTTTGACGTAATCATCTAATATTTGATTTGTCTTTGACACTGGGGATTGAACTCACTCAGCGCCTTCACACTCAACTACGTATCCAGCCCATATTTAAAATCTTTTTAATTTTGAGGCAGGGTGTTTCTAAGGTCCTACTTTGCCAGGGCAGGCTTGATGTAGGTAGGACTTTCTTATCCCCCTGTCAGCCTCGCAGAGTACTCCGATTCCATGCTGCACCACCAGTGCTAGTCTGCTTTAAGAATGCTGGCTCTGATGAAAGTGTCCTTAGTAATAATTGCATTCCATTAAGAGAATTATCTCTGATCAAGAAAAGATAGTATCAGTGGGTCATCCTCTATTCAAAAAGGAACTATCCTTAAAATGTATCCTAGTAAAGCATTTTGAATATCACTTCCAACTAAGAAGTATCAAGTCTTTGAATCAAGGATATTATGAAATGCAGTACATATCATTTAATTTGGCTATTTAATGTAATAGAATAACCATTTGCATTTTGTAGCAAACATGATAAGGGTGAATGCTCTTCAAAAATAACATGAAAACACACCAAGAGAACCATTTTAAAATGGATCAAAATGCATTCTGCAAAAATGAATGTGTATTCTGCTCTAGAAATAGAAGACTTCCAAGAACATCTCATAATATTTTCACTTTTGGAAAACAATGAAAGAATTTTTATTTGCCCACCACCCATTATAAATTTTGTTGTCTGAAATGCTCATTCATCCGAAGTCCACATTGATTTTACTGACATAATAATTCTCACGACCACTGTCTCCTACTATGCTGACAATTCATTGTTCAGATTGAGACACTTAGCTGTACAAATGTCAGCTAAAACTGTTGTGGCATAGAGTGTCATTTTGAACTTATTCAGATATAATCATAGAAATATACTTACTCTGGTCCTATGGGAAAATTCCAGCCACATTACCCAAGCATGTCCCTGCCAGAAAGAATTACGGATCTGATGCAAAACAATCTGATAAAGACTTTCTACTTCAAACATTTGATAGTTCTTATTCCACATAGTCTGCTAATTGGAAGTGTACACATTTGTACGTCCCGAGAGTTTCGCAGATGGAGTTTAGCTACAAGTGAATCCATCTTTGAAAGGCCCCTCTCCTGCTTTGTATTCCTTTGGAACTATGAGCAAAGACGAATACAGACATCTGTCCCCGGTTTTCTAGATTCCACTCGTTCTCACTTTGCTCCTGCTTCCTTGCCTGGCCCTGCACATCTCGATTCCCCTATTTATAAGCATGATGGCCCTTCCTCCATGGTAGCCTGGCCCGCAGTCTTACCACTGCAGCACTGTGGCCAAAATTGCATTTCTCGCTTGACAGTTCATTCAAGTAGGGACTCTGCTGTAGAAGAAAATGTAATAGCTCCCAAAACGGTTCCAGAAATGTCACTCTCCTACATACCGGGATCTGAAAAACGTACTCAGTGCTATGTACTCATTCCTTGTCCTCTGACCATCTCTCCTTCCTGTGCAAATGCTTTGTTTAACACTGAGCGGGTCATAGTCCCTGTCTGTTACATAATGTTTCCATTAGATGGTATTTCTCTGCCATAGAATGTGACGATTAATGGTTCGTGAATACTCCTCCTTTCTTCTAATTTCTGTTTTAAAATACAGTTAAAATGTGACTTCATCCTATCCGGGTATGGTGGTCTGCACCTGTAACCCCAGCCTGAGGCCGCAGCTATGTAGTGAGTTCAGGTTTAGCCTGTACTACACAGCAAGGCCTAGCCTCAATATATATATACATATATATATATATATATATATATATATATATATGTATATGAAGACCCACAGATGAACGTAGATGCGAAGGCACAGGGGTCAATAAGTTAAGGTACATTTATTGAGATAATTGTGCTCTGCAAGATAAAATAAGTCTGCATATGTATTTGGTATAGGAATCTATGATTTGTGCTAATAAGAAATTACAGAAGAGGCACTATGATTACAGGAATTTCTTGAGTCAATGGAACACTGGAGCATAGTCAGAAGTAAAATTTGCCTCAAAATTTTTCCAGACTATCATAGATATGGGATGCTTCTGAGATGTATAATTACGGTGATTTTAATCTATAAATATTAAAATATGCTTTAGATATGTGTATATATACAATAGCACATGAAAATATTCACATACATAGCGTATGTACACACATATAGCTCACATATATACTCATATATAGCTCATATATATATATATATATATATATATATATATATACACTCTAAAAAAGTTTCACATATGCAATGTATATGTATGCATAGTATTTATTTACTTATTTATTTATAACACTGGGGGAATTAATGCATATCCCCAGGTTTTACTTTTCGTTTCTTTCTTTCTTTCTTTTTTCTTTCTTTCTTTTTAAGACAAGATCCCACCACGTAATTCTGTTTCCCAAGATAGACTTAACTTGGATTCTCTTTCTTCAGCCTCACCGACTCCCAGATGGCTGGGATTACAGGTCTGCACACTGGGCTCGGCTTGTATATATTGTTATAATGCACATGCATGCTGTATAATTTTAGTATATATTTTTGTTAATGGTCTGTAAATGTTTCTTAGCTCAGTAGATTAAGATATATGCTTTGGAGTATTTATTAAAATATTCTGACTTAAAACACTGTCATTCGTTTTATGTTTATGTGCTTTGAAAACTCTTAAGATAAGTATATTCATAGAGATAAAATTAATTTAGTAGTTATTTTCTCATGTATATATACATATTTATGTGTTTGTGTGTAACATGCAGTGGTTACATTTTGGACACGTGTGTCGCACTGACTTCATGATCCCTTCCCCTCCTTTTTTGGCCTGCCTTTCCTCTTTCTCATTCCTGGTAGTTGTTTTTTAACACCAAAGATATTTCTTCCACATCAAAGTATAAAAAATTCAAAACTCAGAAAATTCTGTATATTTAGTAATTTTAAAAATTCTAGTTATGCTTTGAGTAAAAAGATTATTCTTATCAGCTATTAAGAGCAATGTTTAAAAATAGTTCAGTGTTTCAGTGTAATAAAATGCTGATTTTTGTGATCGTAACAGTCATATTAAAATACTTTATAAAGACCACAATATAAAAAATTGGACCATTTATAATCTTTTAAATATACTCACTGATAAGATATTGCTACTGCAATTGTTCTTTAATCTGTCTTAATGAATTTGGTAAATGTGAGTGTGTATGGTATAGTAGATAAGCATGTTAAATTATATTTTAAGTGAGGTTTTTGATTTTTACTTAATCTTTCTGTGTGTTTCTTAAGAAATATTAATGTATCTTAATAGAGTTTGCTACTAAAATTTTAAATGTCACATGTGATTTTGTTCCTTCTGCAATTATTTTACAAGATATTAGAAGTGTTTTTAGGTGTCATTGTATCACACTATACTAATTATACCACTGTAAAAATAGAATTCTACATCAATTCTAGGTCATATAATCTCAGGAGTGTTTGCATGTGTGCCTACTTAACTATCAACTCTCATGTTTTGAGTATGTTCATTTAACAGACATTCTCAAGTGGTCTTCAAAATCATTATTGAAGATAATTTCTTTTCATTTTTCATATCACTAGTCATTAAATATTTTAAGGTTTCTCTAATATTTGTTTACTTATTTCTTTCCTTCTCTATTTGATTCATTGTTTAGTTTTAAAATTATATTTTATTAATCCAATGGTAAACTATAGGTAGGAAGAAGGAGAGAAGGGAGGAGAGAGGAGAGAGGACAGCCATGAGGTGTGACTGCAACCACAGCACATGATGCGCATGCAACAAAATGAATCAGGGCTGCCGCTTACCAGTGTGCCCCAAAATATTTTTAAATTATAGTTTCTTTAAATTGTGTGCTTCTGTAAATATTTTTAATTAGGTACCAATTTTTTGTGATAATTTTTAAACTGCTAGATTTAAAATACTATTGATCAAATGTGTAGATTTTAGTAGAATTTCAGTACATTTTACAAAGAAAGATTTCATTTACCATGACATATGTGAAATAAAAATTGTGATTTTTATTCATACTTACGCCATTTTAAATTATTTGTCTACTTGAGAGCTAATTTTCCTGAGTTCTGTAAAAGGTGATTTTTCTCTCATTCTGAAGACTGTCTTCTCAGTATCTTTATCATGATTTGAAGATTCGACATTTAGACTTTAATTATTGTAGTATTTTGCATTCATTAATTTCAATTATCTAAAGATATGAAATGATCTTGTTCCTTTGCAGATGTGTATGGTTTGACAATGTAGCTTAATGTATTTTTTCAAATAGTGCTCTACAACTAGTTCTCTTTTTTGAAGTGTTTTAGTTAACAAGGAGCTTTATATTTTAAATGGAACTTGTTAAATTTTACTCCAAATAATGGTTTGATTTTCTCAATATTAATACCAATATATAAACTCTGTTTAGGCTTCTATCTCTAGCTTTTCATCATTGAGAAAATTAAATCCCATTTTGTCATTTTGTCCCATTGAGATTACTTTATTTTTATGTATATGTTTACAAAATGCTATGCTTTAGTAAATACTCCAAACACAGAGCTTGTTGGTCATAAAATTTGCAGTGCTTAGATTTTTTGTTAAAAATTTTTTACTTGTTTCTACTTTTTAAATTTTCGTTTCAATTTTCCTGTTATTCTTTTAGTTCTCACATCTTTTTTCCTGGTTATCGAAATAATATAAAATACCAATATTCTCATTGTTTTTACAGATGGCTTTCTCTTGGACTTATCGATATTTCTGCTTTAAGACTGTTGTTTAGGCTTGCTCTAAATCTGTTTTAGATTTACTTTGTTTTCTTATCTGATTAGCTTATTGCATCAATCAATTTCTTGGATCATAGGTTTTATTGTTTCTTAGTTTGCTCATTTTTTTGGTAGCAACTTCAAATATTTCTTGGGGAAAAATGGCAAAGAAGAAATATTTTTCTCATTGGAAGCAACAATTCTTCCTTGATTTTTATTTTGTCTTGCGTCATCCCTGCGAGCACCCGTGTTGTTGACCACAGTACAATAAACGTGCGGCGTGTCTTCTCTAGAAACTTTATGGACTTGTGCTTCCCTTACGAACTGCTCTGAGCGGTGGCTGTATACTGACTGGGCTCCAGATAGTGGACTCAAGACAGGGCCACGAGCAAAGTTAACAAAATTCATGAAAACAGGCAGTTTTTTCTAAATGTCAGACTGTGTCCAGCAATTTTCTGATAATTAGATCCAGAAATATATCTTTTTAAATTCATTATTTGGTCATTCAACCAGCCCTTTCTCTGCAAATAGTGTAACTTAAGAAATAATGAAAATTCTCTTTATTTGATTGTAATGACTTAATTTGTTTTTTCTTGAAATTTGGTCTCATGAAAGGTTATTTTTTATATTAGTTATTTTTGGCTGGTGTAGTTTATCATATTATTCTTTGTTTTATTCTAAAATTTGAGTCTGTTTACTGAGTTTTTCACACAATCTTGCTTTTACTTTGAATATATTATATATACATCTATTATCCCTGAATATTAATTCATCATGATATTGAATTGATATTTATCTCTGTGATGTCTGTTGTAAAGGACTTGAAGCTACTATTTTTGCTAATTTATTCTGCCTTTTTTATTATAGCTAACTTTCATCAACTTCTCATGCTGTTTATTTTTAGCTGGTCTATTAGTTTCCTAACATGATTTCAGAAACTGTGTTCAACTTTAAAACGAGGTATAAATCCAACAGGGAGCACAGTTCATGATCCACGCTTATTTACCGGTGAATTTAACTTGAGGGAAAGCATGTATGTTCCTGGTTGCGGTATCCAGCCAAGCGATGGCTAAATGCTAGAATAGTAAGTTCCATTTTGTAGAGTACAAAGAACCAAAACACTACTCAAACTCTTCCAAGGGGGTTGACTAAACTTCCTGATGTATTTTTTAAGAATTTCTCCTTTTCAATTTTGCCTAGTAATTTGGAGAATTGTTGCCAGGTCTAAGATGCTTGTTGAAAGGTAGAAAAAGGAGCACTGTTTATCCAAATAGAAATTTAAACTCATTGTTGGCATTTTCTAAGTGTTTTGCCTTTACTCCTCTATTTCCGTCATGCCTACAATTTCCGGGTGCAACTTCATTCTCTAGGGATCCAAAGCACCGCTTGGATCTGCTTTCTATTATTTATTATAACTCCTTTCTCTGCAACATTTAAAATCGTGGCTCAGAGGCATTACTATATTTGATTCACTTTTTTATTCCGGTAATTGTTAACTATCTTTTCTACAAATGGGTTCATGTATTTTTCCTATCACTGTGGCGACAGCTTTTCCTACATTGATTTGCTGACTGTTAGGTGGCAGAAGCCCTGTGGCAGGGTTTGCATTGTTTGTCCATTGGAATAAGAAACCGAAGAAATGTGGCTCAAGCTATAGCTTTCACTACTCTGACAACTCTTAGCTGACAGGTGCTAGCTTTTTTCCTTGTTTATAAAATGTGAAGCTCCTGGAAATTTGATCTTAGGCTACAAGTAAGAGTTAAATGAAAAGGAAATAAAAGTATTTATTCATGACCAATTCTTTGTTGTATACCGACCAAAGTGTCTCACCTAATGCTAATGACACATTTATGCTATAATATCCTTACAAGCTAACGTTTCTGAAGAGCACTTTAGAAACTTGACACCTTAATAGTATGTCAAGTAGTTTATTTTCAATCCCATAATTAATTGTTTATACACTTTCAACCTAAAGGAGGGGATTTATGCTTGGTTAATGTTTTGGTTCTCAAAATGTATATCATAGGAAAAACCAATGAAATTATTAGCAAGTGACTTTAAACTAGTTATAATTTTAATATTTTAATTCTTCAATATGAAACTATCAAATATAAGTTGAGAAATTTATAGGACAGCCAACTTTACACTTTCTTTTTAAAGAAATAATGCATTTTATTCATGACATCTCAATGTAAATATTTAATAACAATTTAATGAATATATTCTATAGTTAAGCAATGCATAGACTAATTCTATATCAAGTACATTATTTGGTATGTAGACAAAGCAAACAAAACCTTTACTTAGTGTAAGTTTACTGAATTCTATAAAAATATATGATGACAATTAAACTTGATAATACATTAGCAAGAAGTATAATATTCTACAAAGTCTGGCACACATACCACATAATGAGGTGCAGAAAAATATGAATAAAAATGAAATAAATCTAAATTCTTTGTTCCTACTTATTTATAAGCAATTACCTTAGGGGGAGTTCTGTAGTGTCAACTCAGGAAAAAACGGAAAAATCATTTTCATAAAAGGTGCAAAACTGACAAGCTTCTAGAGCCCATGATTCTCCATTGCTTCAGGTAAATGCAGTTGTCATACATCATATTCACACACTCAGAAAAAAATTTGTACTTCCAAATGTTAAAAAAGGTAAATATGCCTCTTTTAAGAATCTATCAATAGGGTCTGGAATATTAGCTCAGTACTTGCCTAGCAAGATCAAGGCTTTGAGTTTGATTCCCCAGTACCACATAAGTTGCGTGGGGTGGCGCATGCCTGTAATCCCAGCACTGGGGAGAGTGAGAGAGGAGTGTTGCCTTGAGATCAAGGCCAGTCTGGGCTTCATAGTGAGTTCAAGAGCAGCCTGGACTACAGAGCTAGAGTCTGTGTTAAAACACACACACACACACACACACACACACACACTATGCATTACTTATAACTGTAGTTAATAATTATAAATTACTTATAATTAATGTTATATATAAGTAATATATCAGTATATTACTTATACTTTTTAACAAATGTAAAGTTAATATGATGGCTTACATTGATATATAATGGAAGTACTATATTATATCAGAACAGCATATGAATATATTATAGAAAGAAAGGTAATAAAGTTGAAAAACAGTGGTTTGGAAATCTAAGACTTTTCAAATTTGACAGCCAGCATGGAGCAATCAGTGCTATGTAAATTTTCAGAATAGTATTAAATCATTAATTATGTGCAAATAAAAAAAAACACCAAGATTCTCCTAAATATTGTGATGATTTAGTCTATATTTGCAAGGGACTCACGAGGGGTACCCAAGTGGCTGCAGGAATGGCTCAGTGTTAAAGCGCGTGCTTAGCGAGTACTACGTACCCTAGTTTCATTCCCCAGCACCACATAAGCTGGACTTGGTGGCACATGCCTGTAATCCCAACACTCGGGAGGCTGAGACAGGAGGATTGCCATGAGTCCAAGGCCAGCCTGGGCTCCGAAGTGAGTTCAGAGCCAGCCTGGACCACAGAGTGAGACCGTGTCTCAAAAAAAAGGGTACCCAATTAATAATGGAGATAAAAAACAATGTTAATTCAAATCTTTCAGAAATAGTTTGCATTATACTAATATCTCAAATCAATATTCATTAATAATGTGGAACTTTCATTCATGACACCCACATATAACAAAGCAATCTACATAAATCTTAAACGACGAGAGTCCTAGATCTGACATTCACCGTGTTCTCTGCATTACCGATAGGCACTCTAGAGCAAAGGTTTTCTGTACCCTGTCAGTATTTCTCATTTTTTTTCTTTCTAATTTTCTCCCTCAGACTTATTTTCTTCTCCGCACAAAGGTTCCTTAAGATGCTTGAAGTTCACAGCACGGGTTCATTACATGACGTATCATACAGAGAGCATTAGACATGGTAAATATGTTTTATGTCACCACAGCAGCTTTGAGCGATTGGCGGTGCTTGCATGGATTGCTTCACTGAGAATAAGAGAAATTTCTAAACTTTGCAGGAAGGATGCTGCATTTGCCTCCGAGTTGGATGGAGGAGTCACATGACCAGCTCCTTGCCTTCCCGGAAAATGGCTGTTAAGGTTATGCTGCACCTGCGGAGAAACATGTGCGATACACAATGACAGGGAGAAACCTCACTAAGAGCTAGGAGGAAGAGTGGGAATGGGCTCTAAATCCCCAGAATATGGGCCCGCGGAGGATTATGGTGGAGGAATGAGAGGCAGTGGATGGGAAGAGGGTGATATTTAGGAAATGATTTCATTCATGTTTCCGTCTCATTTGCATCATTCCCTCAACAAAGTTAAAATGCTAACAGCCAGCTACACGAATTGTCAGAGAACACTAGAGTTGGAGAAAACTTAAAGCAGCAAAGGCAGATTTGAAGCAGGAAACACAGCACTGGAAAAAGAACACCTAAGTATAGAACTGTGCTCAATTCAGTCTATACCAAACATATATATTCACAGAGAAGGTTGGCAGTGACAGGAGTTTGGAGATAGAAAATGACCTCAGGAAACATCAGGATTCAGGAAGCTTGTGATTAAACCTATATGACAAGATTCTTGCTGAAGACTGCGCTAAGGTCTGTTGTGAGACTGTGAGAGATGAATTTGATTAAGCATAGAGAGCGATCAGAGACTGAGTGTGAGAGATTCTTGGTAAACTAACTGCATTGAACTCTTACCGCTATGAGACAATGCAGTGGCAGAGGGGCTACCAGGCAAAGGTCGTGGTCTCTTTTAAGGAAAGAGTTCAGAGAAGCTTCCATAAAACTTAGTGAATGAGAAAGTGTTTTTTCATTATACCATGATCTAACAGGTTGGGGCATAATTTTATTAGCTTAGAATTTTCTGGTTCTAAATTTATAATTTTAAAAAGAAAATATTTACATCCCATTGAAAGAATTCATAATCAACAGTTTTCCGTGCTGTACCATCGAACTTACTTTGAATAAATAATATTTACTCCAACGTTAATTTTTTAAAGAAAGTGTATGCCATGGCAGGTATCTGGGGAAGGCAAAGATGCATTCCACACTGAAATACAGGCAGAAAGTAGAACGGAAAGAGGATTGGCTAATATTTAAGACAGATTTTAATACTTTTTAATCATTTCTAGTTAATGTTCTTCTGAATGCAGAAAATAGATTGAAAAGAATAATTCATGTCCTACTTAATAACACAAGTGCATCTTAGTGTTAGTATCAAGACAGCGTGGAATTCTATAAAGTTGTCTCCACAAATAAAACCCTAAGCAAACAAACAATAATAGAAACACATTAGTGGTTTCTAAATAGTTTGTAACACTTTGTATGTAATACTAGGTTTACTTAAGTAGTTTTAGCATATGTGAATTATCACAGGAAAAATCATACATTTGAGTTTTATTAAGATGCATCTCTTTGAACAGAGCTTTAATTACATTGTTACTTTACATTACTTATTTCATGATGAACTTAGAGTACCTGAAACATGGGAACATCTCAAAATACACTTATAAAATGCATGCAAAAATGAATGGATGAAAAACAGAAATACTAACTTCTGTTTTTAAAATTTTAATTTCGTGTGTTTCAAAGAGAAACTGACTGCTGTAGTGCCAATTATCCATCAGAATTGCTAATATATATATATATATATATATATATATATATATATATATATGCCAGTTTATAAATTCTAAAAATTCTATTAACAATTACTTATAAATATCTTTTGGCTGGCAATGGCTGTAAAAGTTCCATTGTAGAAGAAAAGATAAGGAGGCATCAATGCGAACCAAGAAGCAGATGGGGAATATCATTTGTAAGTTAGCTACAGAAAAGAATTGTAATAAGGAGCATCTGTATTTTCTATTTGAATAAAAATTGGGCTACAGAACAATCCTGGGCCTGCTTTGTCCACAAAACAACAGACTGGGTGTCAGCAACTCTCTGTACCTTTTCTGTTATCACAAGAAATGTTGGCCACATGAAAAATTATGAAAGTCAAAAAATCGGGAATATTAGACTAAATGTTTAATATTATGAGCATACAGTGAAATATGGAAGGATAGATTGTTGTAGTTAGGATCTGGAGTGTCCTCCAAAAGTCTCATGTATTTTAATGGAACCATGTGACGTTGGTGGATTGGGGTCTGGTCTGGAGGGGTGCATTGCAATTAAGTTAGGATTAACGATGTGTAGTGGCCACACCTGGATTCAGGAGGGACTGCTTACTGGGCGGAGACCTGAAAGGATACATAAGCTGCACCTGCCTTCCTGGTGGATGGGGGACTAGTCTCAACTAGCCTCGGTTTGTCTTTCTGTTTGTCCGGGGAAGCTGCCTCCACCTCTCTGTGCCTCTGTCTTCGATTGTTGCTGGCCACCCATGAATGGACTGTGACCTTTGAGACTGTGAGCTGAACTAAACCTTTCCTTTCCTAAGTTTATGGGTGTCGGGTATTGAGTCACAGCAATGAAAAAGACTAAGACATAGGTGTACAACTTGCTGTTTATTGGGGAATAGAAAGTTCTCTTGAGACTCCTCAGGGCACAAGATTCATATGTGTTTTCTTTAAACATCAAATAAATAGAATGGGGTGGAGGAAGCACAGAAAATAGTACCTGGGTGGCTCCCCAAGCTAGATTTTTAGGCTTCTTTGTTTTGTTTTCTGATATCTTTGTTTCCAGCATGACTTTATTTCAGATTAGAATCGCCATGATATAAATGATGAAATAGTCTTCAAAATGGTAGCACTTAAGGTGGATGTTCCGCAGCTAAAAGCTTTTGCGTGATTCTTTGTGATAATGTTTTGCATTCCAAGTGCATTTAAGTAATAAACTTTGATTGAAGTCATACCCTTTGTCCTACCAAAGCAAACCTCAGTATGGGAGGGTGGTGTGATTTGAGGGCTATAGGTTTGAAACTTGGCTGTTGTTTAAGATGGCATGTTCAACTCCAACAAATAAGCAGTTAGAAATGAATTTGGGGAGAAGATCAATATGTTCAGGGATGGATTTTAGGAAATCTGAATTTTGGAATGTGCAGTCTAAAAACTTAGCTTCCAAGGCAAACGTTTGTCTATATTAAATTGATACCATGTGCACATGGAAAGAAAGTATTTTTTGTTGTTGTTTGCTGCCCATGATCCTAGAAAATCCAGTTGTTTCCTTGATAGTGCCCTCTTCAGCAGACTATTAACCTGGACAGTTTACTTTTCTTGGAAACTGAATCTTTATAACCCAAACTCTAGAAACCTAGGAATCTGGAGGCTTTCCAAGGTCCTACCCCTAAGCTATCATATGAGATCTGTGAAACTTGATAGCACATTTGCTACCCAAGAGAAACAACTACTCCCTTATTCATGGCTACTGGACTCACCGAGCACTGTCCAGGAAAAAAATAAAAATTAAAAAAACCCACTAAATTATTTACTGTTGAAGGAATTCATACCACCTAATGGCTGTTGAGGAAATTTATACCATCTATAAATATTAAAATTATCAACATGAAACATAGAAATTGTATAGATCCTGTAGAAGGAGTCGATGGTATCAATGTCTAGAATATTATTTTGTTACACTAGGGACGAGAATTGAAAAGATGTCCATAGACTTGACCTACCTAATGGAGAATATAAATGTGCTAGATTTTCAACCCAGTTAAAAACAAATTTTAAGAGGGGCCCAATATAATACTGTGACTTTGTATTGAGTAAGGAGCACAATCGAATACAAAAATGACTGTTAAAAAATCATGTAGTCATGTGTAATTTCCCGGCTAATCTGAGGGGTACCTGGGAAGATGGAACCAGTAAGAATGGGGTGCACTACAGTTCAGCTGTAGACAACATTCATTTCTTTCCCAGCCCATTTTATACTTGCTAGGAACAAAGAAAGTTCATATGAAAAAATTTGAGGGGAATTATACAAACTCAGCGGAGGCAAGGGAATTAGGTGGGTCTCACAAAGTTCAGTGACTACAGGGGTGACGTCTTTGACAAATTCTATGCGTTAACTTGGACACACTCCATGGAGAAGTACCTCAGAGTAAGGTGATTAAACACTGCCACCCAGCACCTACTGAGTTAATTATATTGAGAGAGCGTTTAACAAGGGGAGAGGCCATATCTCCGAGGAACGAGGAGGGCAGAGTCCTTTGCTCTGCATTCTTGGTGCTTCCCGTAACAAGACCCAGTTTGCCCTTTCCCTAATTAGGCTCTTGAGCCTGTTTCAACAATCATGTTTGTTCATTTGGAAAAATAATAACATGTTAAATGATGTAATTGATATTATAGTATTCATATTTAAGCAAATAATTTTGATTTGTTGTTTTGGTTTGTTTGCTCATCTGCTTTCTTGCTTGGCGGTGTCTGGTACAGAACCCAGGCCTTTGCACTAAGTTACATCCTTAACTCTGTATTTTTTATTTTGAGACAGTCTCACTAGTTTGTTGAGTTGCCGAGGCTGTGTTCAAATCTGTGATTTTCTTTTCTCAGCCTCCTGGTGTGCTAGGCTCTAGACCTGTACCACCATGCCCAGCTCAAGAGGGCTCTTTTTCTTTTGAAAGCAGAATGTTAAAAGTCTAGAATCATATTAGGTATTCGATGGATACAAAAATCAACTCTTATGTCATTTATTGAGTTTATACCATGCATGGACCACTGGAGTATTAGGACAAAACTTTGTCTAAAGAATTTCATGAGCTCTGTGTGTCAAGCTGAGCGACACAGCTGTAGGGAACTCAGAAGATTTTTAGAATATTTCTATCTTTTTTTTGACAGGGTCTTGGTCCTGAACTCACTATGGAGCACAGGCTCCTTTGGACTCACAGAAATCCTCCTGCCTCAGCCTCCCTAGTGCTGAGAATATAGGCACGCTCCGCCACACATGGCTTACATGGTACTTTGGGACTCGAACTCAGGAACTTAGCACTTGACATAGTTTGCATGGCAAGCACTTTAACTGCTGAGCCATTCCTCTAGTCCTGGAATATTTCTCTCTTAATGTATAAGAGTAGGTAGAGCATGTGAGGAAAATTTGAGTAAATAATATGAATGTCATGCTACATAACTTATAATGAATATGCAAGTTAAATGTCTCTAACATTTAAAGCTAATTGGCCTCCTATAAAGAACAGCTTGGGCAGTTAGAAGTTGGAGATATAAAAACAATTAAGAGCAGCTAGTTCCTAAAGTCTTGATATGCTATGAGCACATTAGGGAAAATTTGGAAATTCCCAAAGCTATTTTTTTGGTGACCAAATATTCTAAACCGTAAAAAATGGGGCATATAAACTCATTGTACTCTTTCTCTGGTTTTTAAATCTGAAAATGTCCTGTTCTTTCAAATGAATAGTTCCCTACTTTGCCTATCTCTGTGTCTTCTGGAAGCCGAGTCTTGGCCTTCAGTCAAAGCAAGTGCAGTTAGGCTACTTAGTAGATTATAACACACGATTTCAAGTTTGATATAGGTTTAGTAATAGACAGGATTGCCTCATCTATCAGCACTGTGAGATTTTCAGACAAATGTTTTGCCTTAAATCTCTACAGTTCTAAACCTCAAAATGTTAATAGGTTCGAAGAAAAATGAAAGGATAAGATAGGAAGGAAGAAAGAAAATTGGTAAGAAAGGAAGGAGAGAGGGAGAGAAAGAGGATGAAAAGGAAAGAAACCAAGAAATTCTGCAATGTAGCACTAGATATGGTGCTGTCAACAGGCCCAATAATTCTGACTCAATAGTGGCTTGTTAATTTGTTTCTTTTTATGTTTTAGAAATAAATGTAAAGTCTTCACAACTGTCTCTAATGTTTCACTGGTGCATGAAACATGAGTGTTATCAATATATTTTGATGCCATTAAGATTAAACTACAGGTAATGTAACTCCTAGGCTTTGAGCCTAAGTAGATTTCTAATTAGTGGGGAAAAAGTTCATTCTATTCCCAATAACCATACTGCATTGTATCTGTAATTATAACATTTTTCTGCATAGAATAAACTCCTAATACACTTTACTTCATCAATTATTCAGTCTTAAGCTTTCTGAACAGAAAGTCCTATATTCATCTGGTATGGTAACTAGTGTAAGGCTAACAGAATTTTCCATGTTGTTGAATTGTAGAGACATAGGGCTAGGAGGAAGTTCACTTCTCCTAACTGTTTCTCCTCCCTAGTAAAACTGCCATACAGTTTTCTTTACTTGGATTTTCACTCTAAGGAAGGATGGGCAAAGTATTCTTACTTCGAGTTTTTTGTATCCATGTGAAAGATCTGAGATACAGAAACTGAAAGAATTGGATTCTACAGTTGGTACTTAAACTGATACTGTATTACTAACTGCATTACTTGTACATAGGAGTTTTTATATAAAGCTATCAATTTTATTAAAATATGTCAACCATCTGGGGATACTAAGTGTATCTATTCAATGTCAAAAGTGTTTACCACTAGATTGTAGTGTTGCTGTTTATATTTTTATATTTATTTTTACTTTTTTATACTTCCTACATTTTTATAATGAGCAGTTTTTGTAAGATCTTGAAAAACAAAATGCCACACAATGAAGACATCTACATTTATAGAAGACACACACACGTTCCCATTCACTATATATTGAAGTACTGATCAATTTTTCGATTTTAATAGGAATTCATGATGGCAAAACTAGTTCCTATCCTTCATTCTTTGGTTCTCAAGAAGCCATGGATTTCATGTCACAGGTAGTAGTCTTGACATCACTTTTTCTGCAATTATCTTCTCTACATCCCAGTTTATTTTCCCCCATTTTATTAATAAGTACATATGTGGTCCATAAAGTTTACATTAAATTTCAGTATCTTGCACACGTGTATATCTATCATGTCTGAGTTACAAAAAGGGGAGGGGGAAGGGTTTGTTCTTTCTCAGTTTACTACATTCCTACTTGTCTTTAAAAACGTAATACTAAGACACACACCCACTATAAGAAAGATCCTTCTATAATTTCCGTTGTTTTTTGTTTTGTTTTGCATATTTTCTGTAATTAACACTTTATTTTTAACAAAAGGGCTTTAATAAAATGAGTAATCAGTGAAAATGAGGCAAATAAAGTGGTCTAATGAAATCATTATTTTGATGTTTACGTTCTGAAACACATTTTCTTTGGAACTGATTTCTTTATCTCCAAGAGTACCTGAAAGTTTTAATAATGATAGAAAGTTTTATGACACAAGTGGAAGTAAATTTAGGAACTAGGTGATGTTTTTGATGACACAGAGGAACAATTTTTCAACCTGCAAGAAGTACATACGCAAAAACCTATAAACTGAGGAAAGTAAGTAGAGGGTGCTCACTGTTTTGAAGATATATATTTAAAGTATAAGGAAAAAAAATTTGTTTTTTTTCTCAGTCTTTAAAATAACAAAGTACTTAGTACTGATAAGAAGATTACTTAAAAGCACCTGGAGATTAAGTTACACACACACACACACACACACACACACACACACACACACACACACACATATACATATATATATACCCAAATATGTTTTGTGTTTATTACCAAAAAAGTAGTAAAATTCCATCTTTTTGAATGTCAATATGATTTAGAGAGCCAACATTCAGGACATGTTGTCTAATTCTTGTTATTCCATTAGTCTTCTCCTAAAAAGAATACCTTGCATACATAAGGTCTTTCTACAGACAATCAGTAAGCATTAATTGAACATTACATTTAAATTAAATGATGGGAAGATCAACAGAGTGGATAACATAGCCTTTCCCTAAATAGCTTTTGATGCAGTCATGGAGATAAGTCCACATGGGGAACTCTTTATAAAGTTATTTATAGAATCTACTTACTGGACAATTCTGATGTGCAAACGAATGCACTTACGGAAGTCAGCAGCCAGGAAGTAAGTCACTAGATACTCAAGCTGACTGAGGAAGACGACTCTATCATGAAACAGGCAGTCAGCGTCTTGCTGGCCAACTTCACAAAATGGATCCCTTCAACATCCAAGGAGCATCCTTCTTGCTGTGTCACTGTCGGTGACATAACCTTCAGTGTCGGTGTCACTCCAGGACAGTGTGGCAGAAACCAATGGGTTCTGGGCTTTTCGACTCACAATTGCAAACTATTCAACTTAATCTCATTCAAGTCTTCTTCTTAACTTAAAATCTGAGAAAAGTTGATCACTTTTAATCTGGAATTTGAAGTACAAATGAGAAAAGGGGCATAACAAAGAAGGCAGTTCAATAACTGAAGGTGACATCTGAATCACGGGCCTTCTTTTTCATGCGAAAGAGAGAAAGGGAGAGATCTTCTAATCATGTAAGTTCATGGAACTTTCAAATCTTGCCCATGATTTATTCTGCCAGATAGGAAGAAGGATGTAGTCTCCTGTTCCATCTCCAGGATATCAGATGCTGGGTGATTTTTAGTCTTGACATCACCACACACTACACACTGGTGGTAGATGAAGCAGTTTATTTAATGGAAACATTAAAGTTTAATAACTTAAGTCTACTGTGCCTTCTCCAGGGCTCTCGCTTTAGGTTCGTGCCACCTCCGGGCCATCTCACTACTTCTGAATAGACAGATCAATGGTTTCATAGTACCTCCTGTCCTCTCAGGTTTTAAAAACCTGCTACAATAGGAAATTAAACGGAAGTAAGAAAAGCACTGCACAATACACACAAAGGACTGTGTGTGTTAGGTTGACATCCCCATCCTCTCTAGGAGGTGAGTCTTTTCATTAGCAGCCCGTTTTGCGAACGAGAAAACAGTAGTACTTAATTATTATGAAAGACTTCTGGCCTCTTCACATTGTTCCTATTAATTTTCAGCCAATAAATACAGATCCACTTCATGTTCACCACAAAGCGAAGTGAGTTTGGTAGTCTGGATTGGGCAGGTTTATGGAGGGTTCTTTGACTCCATTTAGCCTGTCCATAAAAATTGGTGGTACCCGAATTTGTCCTGTATTTCTTGCAAGGGAGAACTCTAATTTCCTTTTCAAAACCGTATGATGTAATTGCAATTAAAGAGACATATCTTATTTCATCCCATTATTATACTAATGATCATATATCATGGTCATTAGACCTGGCTCTGTCATGTTAGGAGAAATTGTGACTTCTTGGGTTGGTCAACAAAGGTCATATTATTCATCACTATTTCACATTGCTTTGTAATTTATATGTTCTATTTTTTCTGGAGGAAGAAAATTCACACGCAAACACACGCACACACACACGCACATATAATTATTCAATGGGATGAAGTAGGCTGGTAAGATCAGAAGCAGGAGAGCCCACAAGGGCTGTCTGCACAATTAAAGACCAAAGGTCACTAGCTGCTAATCCCCAAAAATTGGGAGATATAGAAAAAAAGGATCAAGGACACAACCAGAGCCCAAGGTTGATGGCCGGAGAGCTCCCTAGAGATTCACTAACGCCCATCTCCAAGGGAATTCTTAGGAAACTACAGACATAGAGATGAGTGTCTGAAGATGAGAGTGACAAAGAACATATTTCATTTGACTGAAGCTCTTCAAAATAGGCATAGTTGTTTTTTTATTCCATTCAGGATACAAGTTTATTCCTCTCTGTCACCTACAACTTGGGTGGGTCTCCTTCACCTTAGCTTGCTGCCTACTTGCCAGTCACCCACAAACACACTAAGAACTGTGATGTGCTGATCTTCTAGGGATGTCTTACTGTACTCAAGTCCCACATCACAATCGATGGTCACCTAGTGGAATGACAGAGCTGGCCAGCATCAAAGCATTGCTTTCTTATTGATGGGCATACATTGGAAGCATGGGCGAACTGTGCATCATCTATGCTGTTTGCTGGTAGGTGGTGAATAAAATGGATTGAGCACCAGCTGTGAAATACACCTTAGATAGAATGACATTTAGGCTTGGTGTAATGGAGGAGAAAGATTGTTCATGGTAAAGAAGGACACAGGCCATTCTAGGTTAAACTTTTGCATACAGAAATCATCCCCTATCAGAATGTCATGGATGCCATTTGAGGAACCAGAAGAAGTCTATTTCAGTAAAGAGAAAGAAATCTAAAAAAAAATTATTATATCCTGATGGTATGAGTTCAAATAGTTTGTTTCTGTTTTGTTGTTGTTGTTGTTGCTGTTTGTTTGTTTGTTTTTTTGTTTTTTGCCTGTTGGTCCTTCTTCTGAGAGGGGTTCATCAGTGTTACCGGTTATAAGGGATTCATCTCTTTCTTATTTCAATTCTATTACTTCTGCCCCGTGTTTGATGCTTTGCTTTTACAGACATTTTGTACATGTTAAGTATTGTTATGTTTATGGGAAAATCGGCCCTTTTGCCATAATGTCCCACATCTTCTCTGATAATTTTTCTTAGTCTGGTCTATTTTGCATAAAAGTAATAAACCTATTGTTTTTCTCTTTGGGTAAGTATTAGCAGAGCACATCTTTGTTTTAATTCAACAACTATTTTGGGAATTCATGTGAGCTTGATGTTGACACTGTAATATTGTATCTAGTTTCTAGATTCATTGTGAGAAGTCCTTTGATTCATTTAATTTTTAATTAAGTGACTTTTATTTAATTGGTGATCATTGTTTTTCAACATGAGTATTGTAATAATTTGGATAAATATTTATCGTATTTGTTCTTGCTTTGTTTTTTTGTTCCTGCTCTAGTTTGGGTCTGGAATGCCCTCTGAATACCCAAATATTAATGTCTTGTTCTAGGTTTGGCACTATTGGAAGTCTTGGGAAGTCTTTATAAGATGGGTCTACTGGAGATTTTACATCCTTGGTCGCCCTTTAAGGACACCGTGAGATAAGAGTCCTTGTTCTTTTAGTCTTTTTCATGGACCGTAATCTGAACAGCCTCCCTAGTCACACACTCCTACCGTGATGTACTATCCCGGCTCAGGGCCAAAGTAATGGAGCCCGACAGTGGTAGACCAAAACGTCCAAAAATGTAAGATAAAATAAATCTTCTCTCTTAGCAAATTGATCGCCTCAGAAATCTAACATAGTTGCCTTTTTACTTGTTCCTTATTTTGTCTTTCACTCTCTCTACGTAGTTCTGAGAATTTTATAATTCCATTTTCTGTACTTTGCCATAAGTTATATTTGTAGTTTACACTTTTGGTAGTTATCCTAAGGTTGTCATCATATGCTTACAATTAATTGATCTGTCTACTTTCAAGTTAAATTCGCAACACTTCATGTGCTGTATAAGTGACTGATTGTAACAAAATAACCTTAATTCCTCTCTCTTTCCCCTTGTACCATTACCACCCTTCACATCACTTGTAAGTATGCACAAGTAGACACCTTCTCGACTTTATTGAATTTGAACTTTATTCATTAAATAAGTTAGTAATAAGAAAAATAATTTTTAAAACTCTACCTCCACTAATGCTATTCCTTTCTACCCAATTCAGGCTGTTTTCCTTCTTTATAAAGAAGCTTTTACTTTCAAAGCAGGCCCAATAGCAGCAACTTATCTCATCGTGTTCTTGTTTGAGAACATTCCATTCAACATGTTTGAAGGACAATTTTACAGAGAGGTAGCTAAGCTCTCATCCTCCCGGTTGAGGGTACATAATTTTATGTTAATGTTGTTACCTCTTTCATCACTTAAATCATTATCTTCCAATCTCTTCTTGTTTGTGTAGATTGTAAGAAATCAAAAGAAATCAGATAGAATTCTTATCTTTTGCACTCTGGCTTTTTTCGGGGCTTCTTTTTCATCTGTGGTTATCTTTAGCTTGAAAATGATATTTTTGGCAATGATTTCTTTGATATTATCCTGCACAGATTTTTATTAAGCTCTCCAGATGTGTGTTTTAATGTGCTATCATATTTTCAGAAGAGATGACCATTGTTAATTTTCCAAAGATTCATTTTGGTCCTTTCTTCTTACTTATTCTATTTATAGAATTTCTATCACAAACGTTTCCAACTTTTGTAATTGTCCTGTCATTTTTGAAAGTTCCAATTTTTTTCAGAATTTTTTTTCCTTTTCCTTTCAGCATGGAAAATTTCATTGAAGGTACCTCTAAGCTCACCAGTTTTTTCTTCTGCCATGTCTAGCCTACTGAAGGTCCCACCAAAAGCATTCTTTTTTTGTTGTTTTGATCCTTAGCATCTTTTCTTTCCTTAGAATTTTTATCTCTTTGCTCACATTATTCATTTCTTCTTGAATATTCTCTGTCCCTGACTCTTCAAAACCATGGCATCTTAATCATTGTTGTTTTAAATCCCTGGTTTGGTGATTTCTCCAGCCATGACACATCATGGTCTAATTTTGATACTTTTCTCTACCTTTCAAAGAATAATGTTGCACTGTTTCAGATCTTCGTGACTCGTATTTTACTAACTGAATATGACGTACCCACTGAATATAAATAGATCTTTACTAACATGACTTTACGGGTGGGGGTGGGGAACATCCAATAACCCTACAAGGAGATATCAGAGTTAAGTAGGCCTGTACCTCTGCACTGAGAATTCACAATAATTCTGTGTTCCATGCCTCAGCCTACATTCAGTAGCACGATGTGATTATGAAGTATTGCATTTGGTCATTTTGTTTTTATCAGGCCAGTGAGACTGAGGAAATTCTAAGAGCTTGGGCTTTGGTTGAGTAGTTTTCTTGAGAGCAGAATTTGTTAACAAAAACCAAATGCTCTGATGTTCAAGGTAATTTAAAAATGATTGTTTTGCATACCCTCCTACTCCCACCCTTGTACTTCAAGCATAGAAAATGTTTCTCTAGTCTTTGCCATGAGGGTTTGAACTATTGCCTGGAGGTAAAACTCACCCAAGTGGAAACTGGTGTTGACTAGATTCCCTTGAACTGGTGTGCTGAGCCTCTGGCAATCTGTCAGTCATGTTTCAGATTTCCCTTCTTTGGAGCCTGTTTACACAGAGGTGTGTATTCTAGTATTGCTATCCTGTCAAGAGGAGAGTCCTATGATCCTCGTGTGTCTCCAATTTGAAGACAGTGGTTTGATCTCTAACTCCACATCTCTAATACAAGTTAGAAGACAGGCTGACCTTTCTGCATCTTTAGCAATTTACTTGTTAAAATGAAATGGCACCTTTGGGCTTCTTTATGCTGAACCAGAAGCCAGAAGTTCACTGCCGTTTTGAGTCTAAATACTTTGAGTACCCACTTAATTATCCTCTGTATGTTGTGAGACCTTCGCATCAGTTGGGTTTCATTCACTTTATTTCCTAGTATTGTTAGATCATTTCTGATTACTCCTGTCTGCCCTTGTGTTATTTAGCTCATGTATTCTCAGAGATGTATTCTTTCAGGCGCTGATTTTTTCCCATCTATTTATCAATTATAGCTATTTTTTACCTCCTGCACTTGATACTAGACTTCATTTCCAACTCTTCTGTCATTTCTTTTAATTTCATCATCCTGGAGATTAATTCCTCATGCTAGTTTGTATCAAACTTGGTTTTTATTAGATTTCCAATTTGTATTTGTGAGTAAGCGTAAGCAAGAAACAATGCTGTCATCTCTTGAGAGATGAAGAATTGTTGACACTTCATTATGTTGGCTTTGGGGAGAAGGTTAGGCGGTTTACTTTTACATGGGCTCTCTCTCTCTCTCTCTCTCTCTCTCTCTCTCTCTCTCTCTCTCTCTCTCTCTCCCAGACACACACACACACACACACACACACTTTACTAAAGCTTTTGTTTGTGCTTCCTTAACTTGACATCTTCTTTCTCATGCTATGTGCCAACATGTTTTAAATATTTTTTGTGCTCTTTGTGAGCAAATTAGCTATATTCTTCTTATATTTTAGGTTCACTGTGGTTACTTCTGTTGTTTTGATCATAACCACTGTGTTAAAGTATCAGGACTTACCTATTTTTTTTCCTTTCAAGTCACATTGCCTTAGTGATTTAACTCATAATCTCATGCCTTTTTCTTCATTTTAAGAGTTTTTGGAGGGGACATGTGGGCAAGATATTCTTTTGTGAATTAACTCTTATAAGTTACAATTCCTCAGAGGTTTCTCATTTCTTTGGGAAGCCTGTGCATTCATCTCAAAATCCACTTCCTGCTGTTTAAACTCATTGGCATTGTATTCTCTTCTACATAAAATTGTAGTCCTGGTGAAATTTCTTTATTTCCTCGAATACCATCAATTTCTTTGCAAGTGGTAGTGATAATGGTTGAATTTTGTGTACTGTCCCTTTAATTTGAAATGCTTTATCTCCTCTCGTAACCTGAGATACCTTCTTTTCTTTCATACCACATTGTAGCCATCATTCTGGGAAGTATTTTACAATTAATATCCTACCCGTTTGATTCATTGCCCACCACAATATACTATTGATGATGCCCTATTAGTCCAATATACACTAAACATATAGGGCTAGACACCATACTGAACATATGGAAGAAATATTTTAATGTTAACTAGATGTGTCATTTCAATAGGCTATAGGAAATGAGATAAAATTGTGATAAAAAGCTTTATGTGGGGTGCTGTTTTCTCGTGCTTAAATATTAGCTCAAGTACATGCCATGTAACTAAATACTCAGTACATATTTAATGTATTACAAGAGGTGTGTACTTTAAAAATATTTTGGTCTATATTGAATAAAATAAAACAGATCAGATCATTCAACTTTGCAAATTTTCTGTCATAAATAGTTCTAGACTTACCTAGTTTCCAACCAGGAAATTAAAACACAAATATTCAGAACAAAAAAAATATATTCGGAAAGGATGGTAATTAGTTAAAATTCATAGAAATGTATTAGTTTTGAACTTATTCCCATGTTGATGAAGCTTAGGGTCATTTTCGAGCCTCTTTATTATGCTAACAATGTAGCACTTTGTCTAATAGATATCAAAGAATGAGAGTTTTTAAGACATAAGCTTCTGATGGGAAGTGCATTCCTGTGCTGCACACAAAGAGATCTGGGCATTTGTTTCTAATTTTCAAGAAGAAGAAAATTATAGGCAATACTGAAATATGAATATAAATGCATAAGAACAAAGAAACATCTTTTCCAAAGTTATGACTTGTATTCCTTGGGAAATATGCATTTGTTAGGCATATTTTTGCATGACATAGAGAAAATATAAAGTGAAATATATTGCAAAGCAAAATAAGCAAAATATATCAACACATTTTTTCAAAAGAAAATAAAAAGCAAATAAAAAATGAGTGACACATTTGTTTGCCATTCTCTGAAAACCAAGACGGCAGCTGATTTTAAATTTTCTCTTAGATAAATTCCTGAACTTATGATAACAAAGCAGTAGCCTAGCTATTTGTTTTGCAAATGAAACTTTCACTCATTATGTTCGAGTAAGTGCATGGTATCTTCCCAAACTGAAAATTGAGGACCCTTTGTTTTGACAGTAGTTTATTTGTCTGTAATAATTTTCTGAAGTACCAACAAACTTTATAGCTTCTTTATTTCCAAGTTTAACAGCTAGTTTTGTTTTATGTCTTTTTGTTCCTCTACTTAATTTAGCAGTAAAAAGAAACGGCAGGCATGATCTTTGCTGCTAGTTAGTTGCCTTATGTGCTTTTATTCTCAAATGTTTCCACTACTGCCCTTCTAACTTGCACTTTCTTCAAGGTTGCAGGAAGGTTGAATATGTGGTTCCTGTCACAAGGGGACCATATCTGTTCCCAAGAAAAATAAGGGAGAACTGTGTTACCATGAAAATGAAATATGTCAAAGGGGCAAATTTAGGCCAACTTCCTATAGTGGTAAACTTTATGTCACAGTGGATAATAACATTTTAGATTTAGGATACAAAAGAAAAAAATGTTAGACTTAGCAATATGGATTCTTCCACTCATCTTGACCTACATCAAACTTCGGTTTTGCTTTTTCTCTGTTTGAATTATATTAATTAATTTATGAAGGTGCATTTCTATAATGAATAATTATTATAGTTCTGGACTTGAAACTTGAACAAACCATCCATATTTATAGGTGTGAAAGGAGTGGGAGAAGATAGTAGTGCACGTGGAATCCGGATTATTTTCAGTCTTTGAAACTTTTGCTAGAAATCTCACAGGTCAAGTGGCAGCTGAAGATGTAGTTCATTCTTTACAAATAAAGCAGACTGATCCCTTTATTTCAAATTTCACATCCTTTCGTTAGCTTCCTTTTTCTAATACTTTTCTTTCAAAATATGAAATTGATTATCAGGGCTTCTTTTTTGAGACAGGCATAACCGATGCTTATCAAATCCATCGTGACACGAAGGCAGTGAAAATACCGCATGCATTTGAACATCCGGTCTCCAGAGCCACACAGACTTAGTCTCTTCTACACCATTTCCAGTAAGTGGTTCTTCAGAAAGCACAACCAAAATCAACATGGCAAATTCTGGACCTACGCTTTTTACTCTGATAGGCAGTCTTCCACTTTTCTCAGGGCATAGTTCACTTTCTCAAGTCAGAAAGCTGTAAATGATCTACCTCTTTCTTTGGTTCTTTACCCATTTGAATGTAACAAGGGGGTGGATCCTATTGGTCCTTTCTTATAATTAGCTTCCCAATCTGGTTTCTTGATTTGAATCTCTACCTTCATCACCAAGAAAGCAACACTGGCACTTCTTCCTCTGAGTAGTCATGTCACGCCTTTCTGCAAATCCCAATTGCCTCAAGATGCTTCTGAGTCTATGTCATGTATTTTGACTCGTCTTAAGCAGTTTTCTTGTAACGAATGTCAGACTCAGGGTTCTGAGTGATTCTACAGCATTTCCTGAGATGGACTTACACATAATTTTACCCTTCTCTTTACTTATTTTTTCTACATTTAATGACAAAACTATTACTCATCCCTGAGTTTAAGCTTTATTTACTCAAATATTTTTCTCCCTACCCTTTTATGCTGTAATTAGCCCGAGTTTTATAATTCTGAAGTATCCTACAAGTGTATTTTTATATTAATGACTTTTATATATCACTTTCAATATTGGCTATTTCCCCCTCCATTCTACTCTCCATGAACAGAGGTTAGCTGAGCAAGCATGGATTCATTTGGGTAAATTCTATTTTATATAATGCAAGCACACAATCAAAAATGAAACTATTTAAGAGAGTTATACAAAATTTCAATATTTAAAGGATCACTGAGATATTAAATATCCACATTCAAAAAGAGGTCACGTCCTTCCATTGTTTTCATTTTTTTGCAAAGCAGGCTGTTTTATTGTTTTCCCCCACATTTTATTGATATGTTTACATGCAAAATTCAAGGTTTACAATGAGGTTGAGCATGTTGTGCACATACGTATCTTGTTGAGGTGACAAGGGTTTTCCCACTCTCCTTTTGTCCCTCCCCCACCCATGTCTCCCTCCCTCCTCCCCCACCCTACCCCCCTCTTTCACTTTGTCTTTCCTCTTAAGTTCCAAAGGAGTTGTGATCTGGGTCTCTCATATCAGAGAGACCATTCGATTTTTCACCTTCTGCTTCTGACTCACTTCACTAAGCATGATGTTCTCAAGTTTTTCCCATTTGTCTATAAAAGCCTCCACACTGTTGGACTTTATTGATGCATAATTCCATTGTGTATAAATACCACAGTTTGTGTATCCACTGGTCTGTTGATGGGTATTTGGGTGACTTTCATATTTTAGCTATTGTTAGTTGTGCTGCTATAAACATGGAGTATACATATATCTCTGCTGTGTGCTGTTTTGGCCTCTTTTGGATATATTCCCGGGGGGGTGGGGGGGGGTGGGAGGCGTGTGTTGCTGGATCGAAGGGGATATTTATTTCTAGTCTTTTGAGAGTTCTCCATACTGCTTTCCAAAATGGCATTGTTTACATTTTAGCATATGTTTTGGGAAAATGTTAGTTTCCCTTATGAAATGTATAAGCAATTTCAACCACATTTTTGAAATTGTCTGTCAATTTATTTTTCCTAAATAATAATCTCCCCCATCTCTATACTCCTTAAATTTTAGAAAAGTAAACAGAGCACCAAATTTGGTCCACACTCAGTGAATGAAGTCCCCTTTAGAAAAAAATGATGCTGTTAGAGCTGAAATCTCTCATCATCCTATTCTGAGTAAGAAAAATCTGTTTATATTTGCATATATTTCTGTCTCCTTTATTGCCATAATGGATAATTACTTATTTCTACTTAGTATCTACCGATACTAAGAACAAGATACATTTTTACTTCTGCCATTTTCATATAAAAGTTATTTTTTTCCAAGGGAATTTCTTCAGTTCAGCAACTTTCAAAATATTTTCAGTATCTCTCATTTGTTAGCTTTTAAATATTCACAAAATATTACCCATTATTTAACTTTGCTCCTCTCAAATTCAATTATGTTTCTATAATGTATAAAAACAGAAAAAGTAATTTATATTTTTATAACTTAAAGTCAAGTCAAATTCCTCAGATATCAGCAGGATTTTGCTTCTTTTCGATCCTTGCTGTATCTATGTTTATTCGATGAATATTCATCAAGGTATACACTTTTCAGATGTGTAATTTCTTAGGAAAATATTGTATATAATTATAAGAAAAGAACTGGGGGGTTGCTCACTGATTAAAATACGTGCCTACACAACATGAAGCCCTGATGTAGGTTCCACCAGATCACATGCCAGCTGGGCTTAGTGACACATGCATATATTCCTAGTACTCAGGAGGGTGAGGCAGGAGGATTCCCTTTAGTTCTAAGCCACCCTAGACTACCTAGAGAGTTCATGACCAGCTTACAGTATAGAACAAGAACATGTCTTAAAATAACTAATCAAGTAAATAATTTAAAAAAATTTTTTAAAAATTGAAAATGTTTCCTTCTTCAGTCTTCACAAGTCATTTTGATTTTGTTTTTTGAATGAATGTTTTTTATTAGAAAAATATGTTCTTACTTTCTTTTTATTTTGTCGTGCACTTTACTGGAACCTGTCATTATATTTCCAAGGGTCCTTACATCGTGAGTGCACCTTGTTCATTCTTCCCACCCAGTACCTTCTCACCACACCCTTCCGGCCCTTGTGTTCTCCTTAGCCCCTAATTTCATGTTGACTTGTTCTTTTAATTTCATTTTTTGTTTCAAGTATGAGCAAAACCATGCAATGCTTGCCTTTCTGGATGATTTATTTACTATAGTGCCATCCATTACCATCCATATTTCTACAGATGATGAGACTTCTTCATGCCTAATCCATGACTCAACCAATGAGTGGACAAAGAAAAACATGTGCATACCTGTTTCCTTAAATTTGCTCATTCCTCCATAAAGCAACATTTTAGTTGCTTTACATTTCTTTAATAAGATGGTGGCATTTCTATGAAAAAAAAAGTATATTTTTTGTTCACTGTTGTATTGATGTCCAATCAACATTTGGCCTGTTGATTCCTTCCTTTCTAAACACTGTCCTTTCTAGGCATCCACTTGGTCCACAGCGGTGTCTTCCTTGTGGATTTCATGGCTCTTTTGACATATCCTTTTCTATTATGAGACTTTCAATGCTGAAAACCATCTTTGTGAAAATCCTAATTTTCTTATCATATTCTACTCATTTTATTGAGATGCTCTTTTCCACATTTAACCTTTTAACTGTTATCTACATGATAGTTCTTTTAAGAATATTTTCTCTGGCCCAGAATATTTCATTGAGTCATTGTGCAAGGTGTGTACTATTTTTCGAAGGCAGGTCTAGCATACCATTTTCAGTATGGATTTCAATATTCATTCCCCACTTGTCCTAAATCCTCCAGATTGAGTTCATGTTTCTTCTTATGCCATCAAGATGCCGGTGGGGGCCTCTCCCGCTCGGTTTTATTTTAGCAAGTTTCATTTATTACCATCCCAGAAATAATTCTCCATCACACCACCACTTTTTCATTTTCATAAATTAAAAGCTAAGAAGTCAATATTGGAGTTATTCTCCCTCATTCTCGCGTCCACTTGAACACCGAAAATTCCTCTCTTCGTTATGCATTTTTCTACATCTCATGCCTTCGTGATTTTTCAGTGAAACCAGTGCAGCGCCTTTCTAAGGGCGTGTTCCAGACACCGCCCACCCATTGTTGGTGGAACAAACACAATTCCCAAGTCCCTTTGCTATTAGCCTCTTCTCTACTGACCTCACTGACATGCTGCTGACTTTGGGTTGCACTCCAGATCCTTCTGCCACACTGCCCGCCTCGATAGAGCACTGTTCATTTCTCCCTCCCCACGTGGAGATTCGTCATATATTGTTTCTAGAACTTAGATAAATATGCCTTGAAATTAATTCCAAAGGGACAGTATTTTATAATTAGCTCGTGGAGTTTTATTTTATTTTGCTGATATATAAATGTTTGCTTTCTCATTTTTGCAATTATACTTACATCTTTGAATTGTGCTGAAGTTATATGGACCGTGAGATGTTTTTAATCTGTGTTTGTTTGCTTCACTTGTAAATTAAGTGCACTAGCCTTGTAGTGCTTTTTTTATAACAGTATAAGCTAGCATATGGCACATAGCACATTTATAAGCTTAAAATTATTTTGGTTTCAGCGTTATGATTTCCGTAATAAATAGCAGCTATAATTTTTTCAGAATATTTTATTTCAAGTTTGATACAAAGAATATTTGACTCTTTTTGATTTTTGGAAGTCTTAAGTCTCTGAAATATAAAATCATTTAAGTCATCAAAAATGAGAAAAATTCTTAAAGAAAATTCTCAAAATCTATTAATAATTATGTTTGTTATTATTCTACAGTTTTCTGCATTAATTAAGCTTTCAATATTTTGAGTTTTTTTTTTTTTTGAGAGAGAGAATCTCACTGTCTAATCCAGGCTTGCCCCGTGTCCTTGTCTTTATGCACCCCGGCTGGCCTCGAACTCACAGCAACCCTCCTGCCCCAGGCTCACGAATGCTGGGACTACACATGTGTGTCACAGTGCCAGGCTTATGTAGAACTAAGAAATCGAATTCAGGGCCTTTTGCTTGCTATAAAGTTTAACGACTTGTGATATCTCTTCAACCCCTACTCCTTTTTAAAATATAATAAATTTTAGCAGTGATTTCAAATATATTATCCTTATTTTCTAAATAAACTTCCCTTGTGTGATTATATTTTTATTTCAAGTACTGTGTTTAAGTATGTGTACATGTGTGTTTGTGTTTACAATTAAAATTCAATGTGCATATTAAAAATTCCTAAAGTATGTATTTCTTGAATTTTCTAAGTCTATACTTAGTAGTTTTGTAATAATCTCTATTCTAACTCATAAATTTCTTTCTTGCTCTTGTAAGTAATACTTTCTAGATTTTAAAAATTTGTATTATGGCTTGAATCCAGAACATCTTGCATGTCTTCCTTGCATACATCAAGTAAAAACTGTACCTGAGCTATATCTTTAGATATTTTTTGAATTTTATTTTGAGGCAGGGTCTCATGAAGTTGACCAGCCTGATCAAATTTGCAGATAGCCTACCTCAAACTCCCAAGCATCTGGAATTAATAGCAGGAGCCACTGTACCAGGCTTTTGGGCTTTTTTTAAAAATGCAAACATGTTAAAACTTAGAATATTCATATTTTGATGCCTATTAATTATAAAACTATTTACAGCTTAGAATTATGTCTAAACTTATCGCTGGCTAGTTTGAATTACCTATTTCTTTTACATTATAGACTTAATTTTTATTTTATTTTATTTTGAGACATGATTTTACCAGCTAGCCCCAGCCTATCCAAAAAATGATGATCCCTTGCCTCAGTTTCCCCAATTCTGGTACTCCAGGCATGGGGTACCACAACCAGTATTATTTCTTACTGTTATAAACTTCTACATTTGGGTTTCTATATTTGATATTTGAGTGACTGTTTTGAATTGCATTGGAGTCATGTGGGCCACACAATATCTTGTCTTATTTTTGCTTAGATTTGGCTACATGTTTCCTTTTTCCCTTATTCTGTCATCAATGTATGTTGTTTTATGTATTTTACTTTTTTGATTGCTTATATTGTTTTAGTTTTTCCCCATTTTATTGATATGTATTAGTGCAAGATTTAAGGTTTGCAATGAAGTTGAGGATTTTGTGCACCTACGCACCTTATCAAGGGGACAAAGACTTTCCCACTCTCCTTTTTCTTGTTAATATGCCTTTAAGAAATATGATCCAGAAAATCAACAGCCAGTGTTGAAGTTTTATTAAGATTTATTTCAAAGTTTTTCTTTTCTTAGCAGCATTGTCTTTGAATACAGTTACTTGGAATATATAATCATATAAAATTTTATTTTTTGTGTCTTTCATAGATGAGTAAATACTATTTTCCGTATCAGTGTGTAGTCAAGAAGTTAAAAGTACTCTGAGTATGGAGAAGCAGGGAACATACCCTGAGGAGTGAAAACCAAAAGGAGCACTGAAGAACCAGGGAGCATCACAGCTGAGCTGTCTGTAGCACTGGCAGGATTGGGTACCTGAACCATAGAGAAGCTGGAGGATTCACCAGAGGGACAGGAAGAGGCAGGATGGAGACCTCTGTGGGTGCTCTTGCTGCTCCATTCGATGGTGACAGGCTGGTTAGCAGCATTCCTGGTTAGACAGAAAACTTAGAGCAAAGGTATTTGAGAGTGCTAGAACACACTGATAGAGAGGGCAAGTCTGGGTCCTCTCAAGCCACCACAGCCATCGTCAAAGAGTCACAGCTATCGCTTCCTATCTTCCACTAACATCTCATACAGATTTCTCTGCTGGAATCACTAGAAATTAGCTGTGCCAGAAATTCGGGGAAACATTACTACCGCTTATAAAGGTACCCAGCTTAGCATCACTCTTGTCTTCACTGGCCAAACCATTCATGTACCAGTTTGATTGTATATTGTTTCTAAATAAAATGATATGAAGCCATGGAACTGCGACACGATTGAAAATATACTAAGTGTACTAAAAGAACTCAGAAGATGCTTGAACCTTCTTCTGTCTATAAATAATGTATAGTTGTGTTTTGGCTGGTTCATTCTACTTTTTGAAAGCTTATCTCTTAGCACTGAAATGTAACTGAGTATTGACTAGCACATTTTATGAACAGAGAAATAAGTGAAGAAAAACAACTGCACTTACATACATATTTTTATGAATATGCAACTACATATTACATGCATCATCTACATGCTAGTATACATGTCATATGCACAGTATACACATATGCAGTTTATTCTGTATGTAATGTATATATGTTATGTGTTTTACACAGTTCATCTCAGAAACCTAAATTTGTATATAATTATGTATTAGTCTGTGTATATATACATACAGATACCCGTATATCAGGTTAGATCACAGAGCCAATGAGAAAAGAAGGGCTATTTAATTATTAAGTTCTCCCACACTGAACCCGTCGACACACTCCCATTGCTACGTTGTGTGCCTACAGCTGCCGTAGTCCTTGGCTTCTCACAAGGCTCTCATGTTCCGATGTTTCCATCTTCTCCTTGGTCTGTGTATTCCATTTTCCACATGTTCTTTTCTTAGTTAAATCTGATGTAACAAATTAACAAATAATGTATGGTTTAAAAAAAAAAGTAGCTTGTATTTCTAACAGTTGTTTAGGCTTTTGAGCTCAAGACTGAGACGTCTGCTGATCCAGCGTCAGGTACAGATCGTCCTCCTGGCTTGCAGATGTCCACCTCTCTCTTTGTTCTTGCACGTTGACAAGGGAGTGTCAATTCTTTTCTTTCAGTCTTAGAACACCACTGTTCCCATGTTAGCGACTCCACTTTCAGGACCACTTGTAATTTTAACTCCTTCCCTCAAAATAGTATCACTTCAGTGGTTAATATATATATTCAGTGGTTAATATAATTTGTTTCAATATACAGATTTGAGAGAAAGAAACAGTTCAGTTCAGATGAGAGCTTCCTTTACAAGAACCTTAGTTAGAGATTCTTGATGAGCTGACTAACAACTTTATTTTTCATCAGATTTTTATCCTGAATGAGTCTGCCTTGACTAGATTTTGTTGTGGTTTCTTACCAAATCATCACAGGCCATAAAAGAATAAGAGGTACCATGTGTTCCCTTCCACGCTAGCATCATTCTTTTAACCTTCTCTGTTATCCTACCAATCCAGTTTCCTCTTAATGACCAAGATAATCAACCTTTTCAGTGCATGTTAATTCAGTGACACAGGCAGCACCAAATGGCCATGTGCAATTTCATTTTCCAGTTTAATGAAAACATTCTTGTGCCCCCAGATAGAAATATTCATCCCTTTAGAGCTGAGATACTTAGACTAGTGGAGTCACGGTTGCAGTAATGAGAAGCAAAATTTTCATTACAGGATCATTAGAGAAAATAATGCTGGGAACTATTCACCTTTGCACATCATCACTCCTGGACTTGTTAATCCTGGCTACTGGAGGAGCAGCATTATGTGCTTGGCCCTTACTCACAACTGACTCAGACTGTTTTATATCCTAGAGCAAGTGGCCCAGCATCAAAATATGATACGACACAGAAAGTACCATAATTAAGTATTCAAGACATAATACCAGTTTCCACCATGTCAACTGTTTCTGTCGTGGCAGACAAGATAATGACAGTAAAAAAATGGACAAGGGAGAGGCACTGTTGTCTCTAAGGTAAGGAGTTGTGAGCCTGGTTGGCAAATGTATGTCCAGAAGAAACATCTATTCCTGTGAGAGAAACTCACAGTTCTTCTGGTGAGAAGTAAAGTGGTATAGTCAAGTTGCCACCCGCCACATGACTTTCTCCTTTAAGAGAGCGATGCCTCATGGGGGGGGGGGGGTGTTGCTAGTCTCTACGGTGGGCATTTCTTCCACTCACTAATGACTCTAGACAGATAAAGTTTGGTGAGATAAATTCACACTAATGAGCTTCTCCCATAGCTGAAGAAGTAGGCAAACCGGTATTTTTCAGTAAGGTTCTTTTTATCTGCCTGGATTTCAGGCACCTCTAAGGAGGTTACTGAGTAATTGTACGAGACACAAATGTGCACTCTCTCTGGGTCCTTTCCAAGCCATCTGGCCATACACCTTACATATAATCTCTTATTTGCAACTTTCCAATTACTTACCTTCCAAATTGTTAATTATGCGGCCAAAATATTAGCCACACTCATACAGGAAGGGAAATTGATTTTTCTGCTTGTTTTCTTCTAGAAAAAGCCTACAGACAAATGCTTTGCTCCCAATCCTGCCTGCTGGGGAGATTTTCCCTTCCAGGTCACTCCCAAAGGATGTGTTAATGCTACAGAGTCTGCTCTTGTAATTTTCATTCACCAGCAAAGAAAGTGTGACATACCGCTTTAAATAGGCCACCCATATGCAATTACTGTTAGGGTCTTTGAATTCTTCTCTGAATATCTGAAAAGAATGAGGTTTTATCACTGGTTTCTTAGTATTGGAAATTTGGCAGCTGAGGTAGCCTCTTGTTCTAGAGGCTGTGTCCCTGCTTTTATGTGAGGAGGTGACATCGTGCATGTCTTTGTGTATGTGTTTGCTACCTTGGTGCAAAGATTTTCAGGGAAAGCAGAAAGAAGCTGGAGAAGAACACTAGTATTTTCACCTCACACTGGACCCTATTCGCTTCCACTGTGACATCAGGACGTCAGCAAGGTCCTAAAGGAGGCCCTCTCATTGTGTTTACATCACAATGACTTCTACAAGACAGAGTGTCAAAGTTCCACTCTATCTTTAAAGTCATTTATTTTCAGCTCAAGACACCTGTTGTGGTTAGGATCTGGAGTGTGCCCCACAAGTCTCATGAATTTTAGTGGAACCGTGTGATGTTGGTGGATTGGGGTCTGGTCTGGAGGGGTGGATTGCAGTTAAGTTAGGATTAACGGTGTGTAGTGGCCACACCTGGATACAGGAGGGACTGGTTACTGGGCGGAGACCTGAAAGGATACATAAGCTGCACCTGCCTTCCTGGAGGACTGGGACTGGTCTCAACTAGCCTCAGTTTGTCTTCCTGTTTGGCCGGGAAAGCTGCCTCCACCTCTCTCTCTCTGCCATGTACTTGGATTGCTGCCGGCCACCCCTAAATCGACTGTGACTTTCGAGACTGTGAGTTAAACCTTTCCTTTCCTAAGTTTGTGGGTGTCGGGTTTTGAGTCACAGCAACGAAAAAGTAACTACGACATACACCTTAGTGTATTTAGCCCTACTTTAATACTTTACTGTGCAATATTCAGCAAAAAATTCTCTTGCCAAATACCTTTTATCTTCTAAATTTAGTTTTCTGCATTTTAAAAAATCATTTATTTAAAGTCATTTATTCATTAATTTTCCTTTTACTTATTTATTTTATTTGGCATTTCAGAGGGAAAAGACTAAAAAGAAAAGATTAAACTAGTTGTTCATTGTGCTAGGACCACTCTCAAAGGCTGAGGCAGGAAGATGACAAGTATGAACCCAGTCTGGGCAACTTTGCCACTTAGGGAGACCCTGTCTCGGGTAAAAATAATTGGAAAGGAGATGTAGCTAATTCATGAGCTTATGCTAAGGTTTTTAATCTTATTAACCATGGTCTGTCTGCACAGTCTCCCAAGGTCTTTTCTATGACAATCGTGGAGCACATTTGTAAGGATCACCACTGGGGCTGCGGTCAGGGATGGAGGGTGTGAGTTCAGGTCTGGTCGGTCTGAAGACAAAGCGAGGCTCTAGAGGAAGTCAAGTCATACTCTACTGAGGTACAACGGAGTACACAGCAGGTACCAGCCAACCCCGAAAATCTTGTGCACAAGTCACCTCCGTGGGCTGCCACCTTATGTCATCTCAAGTGGCCTCATAAGCTACCACCTCACAAGGGATAAACCCAGAGCTTATACAGTCATATAAAAAGTGACATTTTCACAAGCAGTTTCAAAACGGAGGATCAATGGGGTATCTCAGGTTGAATATGGTGGAGGGTCTGGCCAAGCCAAGTTAACGTAACTTGTTTACCACAGAAAGCTCAATGCCAAGATGAGAGGACTCCAAGACCCAGGGAAATCCCACACTCCTTACAACATCATACTTCTTCTTACCATTTAGTAAACACGTCCTTTCTGTTTTCATCTAAGTATTTGATGACCATATGAAACAAAAATAAAGGATCTGCTGAGATTTGAATGTTCATTTTCAGTGCCTATTGTAAAACATTTGAAAAAATATTAAGTAAAAAAAAAATAGCCACAGAAACTCAGGGGATAGAACCCAAATTTTGCAACACTATATGTTGTTTTGTTTAAACAAACAAACAAAAAAACGGTGGCTTAAAAAAAAAAAGCCAAGACAGAATGATTAAGTGTAGATTTAAGAAAGGACTTCTGTAGAAGTTTCAATTTTGAAATGTCCTGCTGAAAAAGAAAGGAGCACTGAGACCAGTTTGTTAAGTGCAGTGCTGTTTTGTGAAGCAGGAGGGGTACAGGAGGTCAAAAATACACACTGTTTTATTTCATTATTTCTCTGTGACTCCTTGGCTCTATGAAAAGCTTTGGTGTGTTCTCTGTTGCACTTAACCGTGTGGTATTTAACAGTCCCTAGAATGTCAAATCACCCTGTGCTCTGGACCACTCAAAGAGATGCCTCGTTTTAAACCTAGAATACCTGTCAAATGCTTTGATGTCAAATAGTTCTCCTGACTTTAAATATGGTTAACGGTAATGAAGGGTAAAGGGGCATTAAATACTAATAGGGAAATAAATGGCGTGGAGAGAAGAAGAGTTTGAAAAGGTAGATAAAAATCTTTGTGGTTATAGTAAAGTAATTATTCTAGATGACAGTAGTGGTTCATACACAAACAGCATGCAGCAAAAAATAATTTAATCAGATTATTGTAACTTTGAAACTGTCCTGCGATTGTCCTTAGAGCTCAAGGGCCATCTTGTTAAAAGCGAGATATTGAGTAAGGGAAATGAGATAATAGATAATTTTCCATTATTAAAGTAAAACTCACAAGGAATTATAAAAGACTCCTATGAATAAACTCTGTGTAATGGTAGTAGGAGGAAGCGAGGTTTGTATAAATTTATATAATCTCAGAATTTGGCTTCAGTTTTTGCACTTTATTTAAAGAAAAAAGTATAACATTTTGTCTTTCTTAGAACACAAATGTCTCTATGCAATAGGACACTATTGTTTGGTCATGTATTTTTAGCAAACATACATTTTTTTCTTTGGCAATATCAACAAACTAAAATTATATATATCCACCAACAAAGCAAACACATCTAAAATGCATAAATTAAAAGGAAATACATATTTAAGTTGCACTTGTATAAATACGTATTCATGTTTATGGTAAATTATATATTTCTGTATACACATTTGCATTTGGATCTATTGTATGCATAAATCTATTTATTACAATGTATGCATAATCACTGTTTTTCAGAGTAATAACCTCACTGGGGCGTTTGATTTGAGGAGTGGTGCTCATGCTTGGGGAAATTGAGACGATATTAGCACATAGGAGTGGAGTAGCATCAACTGTGGTTGACCTAACTCACTTCTTGCTAATGGAAATTGCTTTTGCCGTGGTAAAATACATAGCACTTTTTCTTTGAGGTAATTCTTTTACATCTAAATAGAGTTTGTGTAGAGATGTGTTTGCTTCTTGTTAGCATTTTTATTTAACTCTTTTACGTCTTTCTGAGTGCTGAGCCTTCTTTGGGTGTGATGTTCAGCTTTTGCCTTTCTAAGGAGAAAGTGTGATAGTAGCGGCAAAGCACACAAAGGAAATGCAGACAAGCAGTGTGCGATTCCTACACACCAGGGCTAGAATGGGTAGGTTGTCTTGAAGCCTAGAGGTTACTTGGGAAAGTTATTTAAGTGATGTTGTCAGTGTTTCCTTCCATAAGCTTGAGTATTGCTTCGCAGAAAGAGAACCCAAGCAAAAACGGGAGGCTGGGGGGGGGGGGGGGTGTCGTGGAATGGAAGGGTGGGTTGTATACCGCTGCTTTTCCAAATCAGAGAACTGAGAAGTTGGAGACCCTAAAGAAACCTCAAAGGAGTCTCTCATACAGTCCTTCAAAAGGTCTAGCATTTGAAAAAAAAAGATTTAATTACATCAACAGCATCAATATTCAATTTAGTGTTAGAGAAATATCCACAACCTGCACCTGCAGTTAAGATCAATCTGTTTTATTTCCAACACGCTACCACCCTCCTTGGTAAAACTCTGTAATTTAGAAAAAAGACTGAGAATAACAACACATCTGGGTAAAATCTATTCACACCTGCATTTTACCCATAGTTTCTGTGGCTAAAAGCGATGTTGCATAGATAAAGCTTTTATCAGAAATGGAACTTGAGTATTTAACCTAACTACTGGATGTTACTGAAACCAACCAGTTATTAAAGAGTCTATCCAGAGTAATAACCTGTTTTTGAAAAAAAATATATATTATATATAATAGCAAATAGCGATTAATAATTCTTATGTACAAAGATGGAGAAAGGAGGCCAACATAAAGGGAGAAAGATTTTTCTTCAGTTATTATACTAGAAGCATTTTAAAAATCTATTTCCAGTATGCTCTAACCTTTCTGTCATATAGAAGAATTGCTCTGTTTAAAGAGTTCCTGCTTTAAAATAGCTAAAATAATTTAGCTATTTTTCTGAGTATTTGAAATTTGCAGTTCAATCAAAGGAAATAAATGCCAGCAGAAATTTAATTTAAATCTGCCTAATGGATCAATTTTTCAAACATGTGCTCAGTTTTGTGAATGTGTTTATGTGTGTCTGTGCTTATACACATGTACAGCCCTGATATATACACATGAGTATATTTAGTATTGGGGAAAACATCATACGTCTTCTTAAAAGAATATACAAGAAATAGATGTGGGCTATTTTTTCATTATAAAATGCACCGGGTGTTGTAAAGGAAAACAGGTGAGTGGGTCCTTATTGTTAGTGCATTCCCAATGTGTATTTTTAAAATCTTGAAAATACAAACATCCTTCATCATATTTTTTTAATCGGTGCATTCAAATCAAAAGAAACTTTTTCACATACTTCTTTTCCTTCTTGATTATCTACATACAATGTTTCAAAAATTGTGAGATTTTAATCTTGTGTGTTTAGTTTTCATGTCATCAAACCAGTGATTTGGCAAAGGCAATCCCAGAACCTATCTTCCCAGGGAAGATGTTTTAATACAGAGGCACAGGAATAGAATTGGGTAAAAGCTAGAGAACGCCAGACACTGTGATTATATATATATATATTTTTTCCTGAAATACTCTAAATATTTTCAGCACCATGTGGCCTGATCATGAGGCTATTTCTAAGGTCAGCCCTTAGAGCGAAGATCAGAACAATCTTCAACTGAAGAAAAAAGAAAGCAAGCGATAATATTTCTCCTTCTGAGCCCAAAACACCTTGTGTCTCTCTCTCTGTTCTCTTGGAGATTTTTTTAAAAAAAAATCAGATGAGGATGAAGTAAAGAAATAAAAATAAGACAATGAGATCAGACTCAATTATTTTTTATGCAACCTGACAATGTACTTACAAAATTATTCAAAATAAATGCAAGCAAGGTATATTCACCATTTCTGCAAAAAAAAAAAAAAAAAAAAAGAACCTAGACTTCTTCCTGGACTGATGTGGAAAAGATTAACTTCTAACAGACAGTAATGAAAAGATAGGCTGGGGGTGTGAGCTTTTTCTTGGCTTTTTATGGCCATTAAAGGAATGTATACTCTCTTTTAAAGAAAAAAAAGAAAAGAAAAAAGGAAAGTGGTTTTAAAACATACTGTACTCCCTTTTAGATTCCTTAGGGGAGCCAGACTACTAGAGAATATCATTTTGATGTTTTATTTAGTTTGCATTTTTCCTGTAGCTTCAGGTTTCGATATTGAATTGTTTCTGTATCTCATGAATGCCTTTGATGACTGAAAACATTATTTTCTCTATGCTATGTGACAGAGTTTAAATTTTATAAATTAGTCAGAATGTCAAATATTTTCATAGTTTCCATTATCTCAAACAATTTCTCCAGCAAGCATAACTTTCTTCCTTTTTCATGTTTAAATATAATAGTTCCTAGGGTGAAAAGCAAAGTGAATAAATTTATTGAGTAGTTGAGCCGAAATAATGACCTAGACAAATTCCTTTTGCAGTAACAATAGACTATGAAATCAATTATCTGAAAATATATTTTGCAGTAAGCAATAAATAAGTGAACTATAAGCAATCCCAGTTACTTCAAGAGCAAGAATTGCAATATCTCCACAGAATTTGTCTTTTTCAGTGTGCTATTTATTTATTTATTTGAGACAGTGTCTCACTGTGTAGTTCCTGCTGGTTCTAAACCTACTATACAGCCTATGTCAGCACTGAGCTCTCAGCAGTCCTTCTGCCTCAGTTTTCTGCATGGTAGGATGACAAGCATGTACCACCAAGCCTAGGTAATTTTACGTAAGGCTGAGAGCTCAAACCCAGGACCTTGTACATGCTAGGTGAGTGCTTTAACCACTTGGCTGTGGTCCAGTCTCTCCTGTTTACCGATGACATTTACTCAGTCCTTGTAACCACTGTCAGCTATCTTTCCTTTTCTTCTTTTTTTGTAAAGCTACGTGATATATCGCATGTAAACAACCCCAGATTTTTTTTTCCCGCACAATATATGCATTTTAGGGGAAAGGCTACAATTTTCAGGCTAAATATGAACCAAGCCTTCTCTTTTATAGTTTTAAATTAGCTCTAAAACTCCCTGCAATTAAATACTTGAGTTCACCAAAGCTACTTCTGTGAGGGACCTTGACAATGATCAACATTTTTCCTCTCAATCTAAACACTTTGTGAAATGATTGCTATGCCATTGCTGAGACCTTTCATTTGAACCCCCTGGCTTCAGCTAATTCGGTTCCTAACCAGCAGGTCTTGCTAAAGCACGCGGCGTGCACATATTCCTAGCTTTGACAATGTGGAAAGAACAGCCAAAGTGTCACCAAGTCCAGACAAACATGCTTTTCTTGCTATAAAGAGTCATGTTCATTCGGCATTAGTATCTTCTTAATTTTCCACTTTCATTCATCCATGTAATCCAAATCTGTATTCTTAAATCCATGATCATGTAGAAGCATAATTTGGGTGTGTACATTAACTATGGAATGCAACTGGAAGGAAAAAATCACCTCATTGAAAAATATCAATCTTGCTAGATAGAAACAGTCACCATTTAAGAAATAATCCAGAGAATTCGAAAGGACGTAGAGAAAAATAGATCAGTCTAGTAGGCTGATTCCATGCCGTTGAAAAAGTTACAAAATATTTACATTTTTTATTACAAGAGTAAAACCATTCGTGTTAGTCTGAATTTGAGCAACAAATACATATGTATATTAATGATTGAATACCTGTACATTTTGGGTTCTTAATTATAAAAAACTTAATAGAAATACTATTAGTGGCTTGGGACTAAGATGATGATTAAAATGATCCAGTCATTGTTTCTCCATAGAGATTTTGACCTGAAAAATTTTATTTTTCCATCAAAGACTTTTTTTTCCCACCAAACTATCCTTACAAGAACTGATATATTCAAGGGAGAGATAGCAGTGCCTGATTTTAGTACAATTACAAAAAAATGCATTGAAGTTCTGGCAGTATAGCTCAGTTTTTATAAGTATTGTCTACAAAGCTTGTGGCGCTAAGTTCGATCCACCAGCACCAAGTAAGAGCTGGTCATCAGAGGACAAGTGATGTAATACCAACACTATGATGGCTAAAACAGGAAGACTGTTGTGAATTCTGGGCCAGTCTGGGCTACACTGTGAGTTCAGAACCAGCCTGTACTCAAAACAACAACAAAATAAGTACATAAATAAATTTTTCCTAAGAAATGTTTTTAGCTTAGGGAAGGAATACGTGAATAAATCCAAGCCTTGGTCTTAAAACCCATTATCAGGCTCACAGTGATGACGCTTGGTGCTGGACACAGACTGTTTGTCACTGCTTTTAGATTGACCCCCATAGCTCAAGCCTTGAGATCCTTCTCAGCCCAGTGGCCAAAGAAACGTGCCCACCACTCTTGCAAATCCAACACAGAGCAACCCAACACAGAGAAAGAACTGTTTCCTGAAGAGTAGGGGTGAGAACTAATCCTAACACCTTGCCTTAGAACTCAGTGCTAAGCCCACTAGTGAATAATCCAGTGGAAGGAAAAAACCAAAGGTCGTCTCTCCGTAGCAGGGCTCACTGATTTATCCTGGTGTCCTGAGACCAGGCTGGAAGCTGCGCTCCAGTGGAATGGAATTGCATTTTGGGCTGCCAGCCACAGAGTAAGCCTGGTGCCATCCTGAGAGTGGAGATCCTTGTGTTTATGAGGCTCAGGTGAACATCAGCCTGCACAGCCAATGGGATGGCTTCTACCACCCCTCCCCCAAGCTCAGATAGCACAGTGAGGAATAAGACTTTTCCCCCTGGCAAACAAGGGCAGGGATGTGAGAGTGTATTGGACTTCAGTGAAGGCAATGGGGGATCTAATATAGAGCAAATACTAATAGTCTTCATCTTCATTTCATTCATTGTCCGTGGACAGAAAGTTTATTCCTTCCTTGGTGTCATGGGCAGAACCATGACCTCAGCTGATCCAAACTCTATTCCAGCTCAGCATATGCCGTGACTGGTTGCAGTGTATTGGTCACGAGTATAGCTCAGCTGTAGAAACTCATAGCACCACGAATCTTGGTTTTCTTCAGTCCTCTGCTGGTCTTGGCAGGCTGTGGACTCCACGTGTCGACCTGTTATTGCTACATTTGCAGCCACTCCATTCTTCCTGCCATGAGAGAGTAATTGTTCCCCAGAGGAAAGAAAAGGAAGGCAGGTGTCAATTTGTCTGGTGGTGTCTGGGGCTTGGCCTTACATGGTGAAGCTCAGAGCCAAGCAAAATTCTGTGGTGCCACCATTCAGGACCGTGACAGTGAATCAGGCATCCGAGTCCACTATGGCCGCAGGTGAAGGCTGGTGGAGATGGACAAATATTTTAAAATACTCCTCCCAGTTCATTCTGAAGACCTTTCCAAATGTGGATTTGGCGCAATAACTGAGCTTGGAGTATCTTCTACTGCTGAAACAGTGATGACATGGAAAATGAAAGTGCAGCAAATTTACACCACCGTCTAGTGCTCGTTCGATGGACATGCTCACAGAGTTCACAGGGGATGGAATGGAATTCCTTTCTCTTTTGAAGGACAAGCACCGACAAACCCTTATTACAACTAAAGTAAGTACCTAAAACTCCAGTGTGAAGAAAATGTTCATGACAAAAAGTGTCATTGACATTCATCTTTAATAAATGTTCTAAAATTACTCTTTGCAGTGTGGATCCTTTTTTCATTTCCTTTTTTTAAAACTTTGGGACAAGATCTCCCTCTATGTAGTCCTAGCTGGTCATGAATTCACTACGTAGGCCAGGCTGGTCTCGAACTCACAGCAATCTTCCTGCCTTAGCCTCCCAAGTGCTAGTTTTACAGGCAGTTGTTACCTCACTCTCTTTACGTGTTGCTGTGGAATCAAACCAAGGGCCCTGTTCTTTCTATACAAGTGCTCTAACTAGCCCAGGGTAGTGAACTTTGTAGACAAGCACTGTAACTGATGAGATATTTCAGCACTTTTTTCGCAAGATGATTCTGGGAGGAGGGAGCATTCATAGACAGCAAAATAAAGCTAGATCCACACATCTCACCACATACAAAAATCTACCTGCATTGTTGAGGAAAATCGCTTTGCTCATTGAAATGAAAAAGGAAGTTTTGGACACAAACTCAGGCACAGAAAATAGTACCAAATAGTAGACTGCAGAAAATAAATTGCATAGGAAAGCAGTCAACAGAGTACAGAGTCAATTTTTCAAATCAGAGAAAATGTTTACAATCTATATGACTAGAAAGAAATTAGTATCTAGACTATACAGGAAATTAGTATCTAGAATATATAAGTCAACAGTAAAGAAGACCACATAATCTTATGAATGACTTAGCAAGAACCCTTTTCAAAACCAAAACAAATGCATAAAAAAGGCTGGGAGTAGTGACATATGTTCTCTGACTGCAGCACTGTGGGAGGCCAGCCTGACCTACACAGCTTCACAACTCAATGTGACCATGTCTAAAAATAGAAAATGCATGGTGGGCAGGGCTATAGTTCAGTGCAAAGGCCCTGGGTTCAAGTCCCAGTATCATAATACATATAACTAAATGGCTGGAAGTTAGCTCAATGTGAATGCCATGGGTTCATTTCACAGTAATGAAAACAAAAAAGAAAATCAGTTAACCAAATCAGGCAAGTTAACCCAAAAATACTAAAGAACTACTAAATGTGTCAGAAGATAAAGGATGTTCAGATACTCAACAGATATATGAGAAAATGTTCAACAGTACTAATCATTAGGCAAACACCGATCAAATATCATTGTTAAAAAACAAAAGACAACACACACCTTTGACGTTATGGAGAAAAGGGAACTAGTGTATACTGTGGCTAAAAACATGCTACTATACAAACCAGAGTGAATAAAACTAAAACTAGAACTAGTGTACAATCCGCCAATCCCAGTGTCCAAATGAAAGGAGATTACTGTGTGGAAAAAGATGTTAAATTCATGAACTATTCAAAATAATAATGAGACAAATATTCATCTTTTCAAGTGGTGAATAAAGAAAACGTGTCTATGTATTTATCTGTGTATCTATAGATATACACCTACATACACATAAAACTGAATATTATTCAGCCATAAACAAGCATCACATTGTGTTGTCTTTGATGACATGGATGGACTTGGAGGTCATGATGAGGAACTGGACTAGGAACGGAAAGAAAGAGCATTAGAACATTTGATCATCAGGTGCTAACTTAAACCTAGAGTGCAGAAGGGAGCTCTGGGAAGCTGTTGCACAGAAAGGCGGCAATGCATAGTCATAATGCACTGTGCATTTCTGAAAGCTGGAAGAAAGGCTCTTGAAAGTTGGTGCCAAGAAGAATTGATGAAGTTTTGAGGAAATAAATATTTTTATTTGAACATTTACCAATCAGTGTGTGTATTAAAATGTCACACGACTCCATTCATATGTGGAATTTTCACATGAACTCAAATATTAACAAAAGAAAGAAGTTTAAAAATACTACTAATGAAGAACATTTTATGTATTTTTTTTCAAAACAACTACTGCAAAAGGGCATTTGGCAGGGGGACCACGGGATGACTTCTGTTATTATTGAATCATATCTATTAAATATTTCAGGACGATAATATGCACTAACCATCAAAATTAAAGATGTAGAATGTAAAGTCTTTTGTTGGTGCTTAAGTGCAATTTAAAATAGACTTGAACGATTATAAGTTCTCTGGTATAGCACTCCTTGGCATAAATACTTTCTGTGAGCATCAATTATGAATGTTGTTTTCCCTCCTCATCTCTTAAGTAGGGAAAGTTGTAAACTCGCCATTGTATTGTCTTATAAGCTAGAAGAGAGAGCCAAAAATGGCATATCTTTCAGATGTCTGGAGGACAACTAAAATAATTCTAAGTGACCAAGGCTTACTCAATTTTTGCACTATTAGCTCTTGTTAATTCTCAATCTTTTCACAATGTGTGATTCACTTGATGCACAAAGCCAGAAACAGCATGCTTTTCAAACTAAATTAAAATATGAATCCAGTGATGACAGATATTTCTTAATCTTTGTCACACAAATACACAGATAAGTGTATGTATTGTTTAATCATCAGAGTTGAAATTTTATTCAAAATATGATTATTCAAAATTTTTAACCAGTGGAAAACAGAGGCACGCTAAAGCATGGGATAACAGGTTTGCATTCAGTTCATATCCAGAATAACAAAGAAAGCCAACTACAAAACACAATATTGGCATATATTTGTAGCAGTGTGGAATCAAAAATTTTTTTCTACAGGAGCAAATGCAATTATGTTACTAGTGCATGAGCCTGTAGCAACACACATGCAGGCACACTGAGAAGTACCACTACCCTACTGCATTCCATGTGCTGTTACAGATCAGTATAGATGGCATAGAAGAGGTTATGAAGTGCATGGGCTCGCGCGCGTGTGTGTGTGTTGCATGCATAGGCACATATGGTGTGAGTTGTTTTGTATACTTTTGTGTGTGCATTCTTTTATGAAATGAATTATTTTGGAGATGGAATCATGTTTTATTATTTTTATGCTTGTGGTAGTACTCAATCATATGCATTTGTAGGAATTTCTTGATGCATACTCTTGAATGGCCTGTAAGTTTTTGAGTCAGCGGTTGTCTGTTAGGAATAAACCTTTGGACAATCTTGTACATGTCTGCCTGTGGACTTACACAGCCTTTTATCATGCTCTTATAAAGTGTAGAGTTATTTGATGACAGGATAGGGAGATGCGCTGGAGCAATCCCTCATCAGCCCACTCTAGATGCTGGTGAATATTCAGGTATTTTTTTAGCATTTGTTAAATGCTAATGTTAGACATTGTTAGAAATTACATTACATAAGTTTACACTTATTTTGAAAAGAAGTAAAGTTGAATTTTTTATTATGTGAATTACCTGTTTGTGTGTCTCTTTTGAAGAAATATTTATTAATTTCCTGTTTTCAATTCAGTTATTAGTTTTATTGCTATTTCTGTTTTGGAATTCTTCATGTGTTTTCAATATCACTCATTTCAAGTATGTAGTTTGAAAATATTTCCTATTAATCTGTAGATTGCCTTTTTACTCTGCCTATTTTTTTTTGTTTGTTTATTTTTGTCACGCAGAAGTTTTTCAGTTTCATGTAGTCTTAATTGCATATTTTTTGTTTGTTTTCTGTGTTTTGGAGGTTCTGTTAAAAATATCCATTCCAATCCCAAAGCATTTCTTCTACATTTTCTTCAACTCATTTTATAACTTTAATACTTTTATTTAAAATTTTAATCCATCCTGAGTTGGTTATTTTACCCGGTAGCATATAGGTATCTAGGTTTTTTTCTTCTACTTGTGGACATCCAGTTTTCCTAGCACCATTCATTGAAAAGGCTGGCTTTCTGCAATGCGTATTCTTGGCGTCTTTGTTGGGAGTCTGCTGGACATAAATACATAGGCTAACTTGAAAGATCTCCATTCTGTTTCATTCACCATGTGTCTATATTTATGCCAATATCACACTGGTTTGTTTACTACAGCTTTGTAGTACATTTGAAAGTTTGCAATTTCTGTCCGGTTTGTCACATTTTGATCAGAATAGCTTTGGCTATTCAATTTTATTCCATACATAAAATGATTTTTTTCTTGTCTGGGAAAATATATAACAATTTTTAAAGTTTGTAGGTGTGTTTTTCTCACTTATGGTTATTTTCCCTCAGTCTACAGCAAGATAACAACTTTCCTAATGATATATTTTATAAGGAAAAATCTTAGAAAAAGATATGAATTATCAATCATGCAAGTCATTGTTATTTTAATTTTTTTCCTGGTACCTCTGTGGGAAGCATCGCGTGTTGTCCAGTAATTCTCTTCAGATAAGGCAATATACATGTGATGAGAAGCAATTAAGTTTCATTTTTTAACTCTAAAGATAGGAAAGATATGGTATTGTCCAGCACAATGTACTGAAATTTACTTTCCCCCTTAAGTTGTATTACAATGATTTTACATTTACTTATTCATTTATATCACCAAATTATCTTCTCTGCTTCTCACTGGACTTTTGCTATTACCGTTTAGTGGAAGCAAGATGAGAAAGATGAGGTGTTGATGGCATTTAAAACATAAATTCAGATGGACCAAATAAATACAAATGATGACAAACGGCTACTCTGTGTAAACTCGGAAGTCCACATATGTGAACTAGGGTTTCTTCAACATGAAAGGAAGCGATGGATCACAAAGAAAGTAGTCAAAGGTAAATTTGCATAGGATTATGGCAAAAATCTAGGGAAAATAAGGAAAGATATTTGCAACAAGTAGCAAATCATTCTCTTGTAGTTTTTGTTTTACAAATAGATATTTCAGAGTAATAGCACAAGTGTACAGTGATAATGAAAATGATCAAGATATATTATATGCATGAACGTAATCCTCTAGACTAGTATCACTATTCCGTATTGTAAACATGCACTGATTAAATACAACACTGAGGGCAGGTTCACAAATGTGATCAGATTCATCATTAAAGAGAATAATTAGATGGCAAGGCTGACCATGCTGATAATTTTGGAAATGTGAAATAGCAAATATGTGGTTTAACTCTCAAATAAATAAGTTTTGCTTTTAAGTTTCACTAGTACAGATTTAAGATTAGAATTTTATATTAAGCTATAACCCCATGAAATAATTAATAAGCTTTTAAATTTTATTTTGCTTAGATGTAGTAATCGCTAAATTGTTAAGTTACCCATGCTGGGCTTAATTAACAGTCTTCCTGCCTCAGCATTCCAGAGTGCTGGAGTACCCTCAGAGCAGTAATGGAAATTTTAAAATGTTTTATTCATGGTGACTTTTATGTTAGCCTGTAATGATAACTCTCCTTCGCTCCTGATTAATTTCAACATTAACTACTCACACTGGAAGATAATTTTTAGCAATATAAACGCCATACTCTTTTCAGATTAATCTTCCAAGCCATTGATTTCAGTAACCATATATGATATGCTGATAGTTTGGTTCTCTGAAAGAAAGTGAAGCTCCGACTCATAGTATTTGTGAATATGTGTGATATAAGCCTTCTCATTGTCGGCAGGTTCAGGAGATTAAGAACTTAACAACCCACTCTGTCAATTTCATTTCCATTTCTAATTCAAACCAAAGTATGTATTCCCATGCATGAAATCTTATCTTCTGTTTTTGTTTTTACATTTAAATAACAGTGATTTGCTAGGCAAAAGATAACATTTGCATTTTTAAACATGATGTTAAATATATTAAAGATTGAATACAGTTTATTTTTCACATTTAAATTATAAAATTTGTCAGTCATGGAGGCTCATGCCTGTAATCTAAGCAAGCTGGGAGACTGGGAAGGAAGACTCCACGTTTGAGTCCAGCATGGGAAATTTATCATTGTTGTTAAGACCATGTCTCAAAGAAATAAAAATAGACAAATACATTACACTGAAAATATAGTGGTAATAGGGAAGCCAACTTATAGAGTATTATCAGATTTTTAAAAATGCTTTTAACACAGAAATTCTGCTTTAAGGAATTTAAGCAAAATTAAAAGGTATACGATTAAGTAGTATTAATTATTAGAGCTGTTTTCAAGTAATTCTTGGACAAAATATGAAGAGATTGTAAGTCATTTATGGTCAGGGAAAAGGGTGGAGGAATAGGCAGTCATTACTCAGAGTATTGTCAGGCAGATGCATTGATCTGGAAATGCTCTTTATTCACACAACAATCAATCAATCCAGTTCATAAATCAAACTATAATAAATTGATCAATTAATTAATTAAGCAGGAAAGAAAGAGTTGTTCAACCTCCTAAAACTATTCCTGTCCTGGGTCCCACATGCTCACCAGTGGGACGTGTTCTTGACTATCAGCGACCACAACCTACCCGCGTATGAGCTTGTCCGGGACTCGCCAGTCGATGACAGGATCAGGACCCTGGTCGCTGCCGGGCTGGACAGTCACTCCTTCGCCGTGAAGGGGCGCTCGCTCTCAGGAAGCGAGGAGCTATAGTCTCCTACTGGGGAGGCGAGGAGGCGAGGGACGTACCCTGTGTTCAGAGTCTGTGACTCCAACCTCGACCCTGAGATTAGGACCAGGACGGTTTATATACGATTTTTATGCCCGCAAGATACAGATAGCAGTTATGTCGGGGTCCACACGCAGGTGGACAGGGTGGTCATACAAGGGCTTTGTCCGCAGGCTACAAATAGCGATTTCATCGCACAGGGTCCACACGTCACACAGGGTCCACACGCAGGTGGCTCACAACTTATCAGCGTCAGACAGAGCTATAGGCAGTGTCCAGCAATTTACTTAATTGTACTTAATATGGGTTTACTTTACCAATACCTTCCAGTATACTTTCCACATTCTACCTGTGCTGCAGTCACCAATATGTATATATAACATTTTATTATGGAGTAATGTATGCATTTAACTGTTGCAATATGCATGTGTAAACCTATTTATATATTTTTTTCATAAATGAATATATATGTACTTATGTATACACACACATATATATTTACATGGAATGGATATATATTCAATGCCATGTATTGTATATTCTGTCTACCCACTAAAGACAGATACAGTTTTCTTAGTGACTTTAAGTAGAAGCATTCACCACACTTAATGTGTATCATTTCCCTTTCTTATTTTATCTTCTTTCTGTATTCCCTATATTCTACATGTCTTTGTAAGTTATCTTATTTCAATCTAAATGTGAAGACATATAATTCTGATACATGAAATGTTGATAAAGAACCTAGCCATGTTTATGGATAACATAAAATGTAGCATTAAATTCCAAAATCATTGAGTATATGTGGCAGCAGGCATTATTTCAATAGCCCCCAACAAGAAAGACATAATGCAAAATAGTGAAATATATTTTTACCATATCAATATCTATATCTTCTCAATATATATCTTTATACTCTGTAGTCTTCCAACATCTTTAAAAATAAGTTTCTTCAGATACAAAATATATGCAAATTTACTACCTCTATATTCCCAACCAGTTTTGCAGGACTTAAATAGTGTTACTTATGTAAAGAACAAAAGAAATATCATTCCCACATAAAAGAAGCACAACTAGTAGGAATGTTTAAAGTTTAAGGATGTTTCCATAGGCAAGCTATATTTGAAAGCCCATTAATGGATCGTGCAAGTTGCATCGAATATGCATTTGAGTTACGAGGCAAGCCAGTGTGCACTGGCTGTGCCTTTATTCAGTCTTGAAAACTAGAAAACTTAAAACTATACTCATTCATTTCTCTAGTTTTATAAATCGATTCAACAATCCTAGAAAACCACACATGCATGCACCTACATTATCAATTATCACCCACCAGTTTCACAATAAATATAAACTCAGGAAATGTACTTATACATGTATATTATACAATATCTAATATATAAAAGTGTATTTAATATACAGATATATATTATTTAGTATAAAATATATGTAATATGGAAATATATATTTTAACCAAAAATAAAGCATGGGGTTGGACTTAACAATCATCAAAATTTAAATGTCCAGTGACAATGAAATTTTAAAATAAATTACACTGTTGGATATATTTTAATACCATGAGATAATGAAAATTTAAGAAAATAACAAGGATGATGCTCACTTGGGTACCAAGGAGGGGAAGCCATCACATACAAAGAATATGTATTGTTTGATCCCGTGTATATGGAATTCAAAAATGGTTACGCTGTTGAGATAGGTAGAACTGCGAGGAGTGGTTTTCTATTTCTTGGTGCATATACTAGCAACAAGAATGTGTTTATGTACCTTTGGTTATGTACCTTTGGTTGTCTGCTTTTTTTCTGTCGGTGGTTCTATAGTTTAAAAGCCTGAGATCAGTCGCACTGAGCCAAGGTCAAGGATCTTCATTTACTGCAAGCCTGTATTGCTTTCTTTAGTATCAGTGATAGCATCATTTACATATTCATTCTGATGGTGGGCAAAAAATAAGTTTCTTGAGGTTAGGACTGAGCCCTGTCCCCATTTAAGGGCCCAAGAGATTAAAGCAACCTCATGCATATAACCACTGACAATCTATTTTAAGATCCATAACTTTACTTTCTTCTGAAAAATTCCATATGCCATGTAAAGTAACATATTTATGAATTCCAATGACTAAGTCTCTATCATCTTTGTAGATATTATTATTCTACCTACCACAATATTTAGTTTCAATTAAAACTTTTCCATTAAAAAAAAAGGCTTTCAAGAATAATTACTTTCTTTCTCGAGATTTTTTTTTTTGAAGGGCTCATGCCACTTACCATCCTACTCTCTAGGACTGACAAGTTATTTGAGATTATTCACAATTTCAGTTAAAATAATGTTAAAGAAAAAGGTAGGTTTAGAAAACTTAAAACATTCCTTTTCTAATGAGTAGGAATAGTACCTATTAATACAGAATGACTCTGAGCTATTTCATAATAAAGAAATTAACTTAATTCACTTACAATTATTAACCTACTGTTTCCTGATATATTTGAGATGAAACTTTAAGGAGAGAAATTTTATGACACTTTGTAACAACTCTCTTTACTGTTTTCTTGGATCTAGATAGGCACACGATTTCTTAATGTCTCAGATTACTTTCAGGGTATCACCACTATTAGTGCTTTGCTTTCTCCTGCATTATTTAAAAATGGGGGTTGTGTGCGCTCTTACTGTTATGTGTTATTCATTTAGATTTTTTAACCTTTTATGGGATTTAATGTTCTCAAATTCCCACACCTAATAATAGCTAGAGCCTCCTCATCCATCTCTAGGTGTTCATGTGTAATATCCTCCAAACGATTTTCATTTTAAGGTGAAAGATTTCTTCTGTGTGCAGATTCGATTTTCTTGCTTAAATCTCTTCCAAGAGGCCCCCATCGTGAGAGGCTTGCTTTGCGTGGTGTTCAAGGATGCTTCCCAGTCTTGAAAGCCTGGAGCTCAATCACAAGGGTCCCTCCTGTGATCCTCGGCCAGCTCTGATGTTTTTTCACAGCTCCCTGCCTTCTTTCATGTCCTCCCAATTTTCTTTCTGTCAAGTGGTGAATCCTAGTCCTTTTTTAGAGCCAACTCAAATATCATCATCTTTATAAAAATTTCTGTCTCTTCTAAGTAGAATTGCCTGCTCTTTCCCCTGTACAATGATTTAGTAATGCTTGCTTATTGGCATGAATTCAGGTTGGTGGGTTGTATGCTGACTCAGAGAAAACATACGTGCATTGGGATAAATTACAAAATATTTCCGCACCCACCTTGACTTGTGAACTGCTAAAGTACTTTTATTACTATTCCATTGGCAATTTTCTTAAAAGATCAGATGATTTCATTTTTTCTTGAAGTAATAAATCAACTGTTTAGAGGAAGACTTTAGTTTATAGAAATGATGCTTCATTTATCATACTGAATTTGCTTTTTGTTTTGAAGTCCAGACTGGTCCTGTATTTACTATATAGCCCAAATAGCCTCAGTCTCATGACAGTCCATCTAAGTGTCTGGAATGCTGGCATTTCAGGCACGCATCGCCATGCCTGGCTTATGTGATATCGGGGAAGTCGAACACAGGGCCTTGAACTTGCTAGGCAACTGCTTTCACCACTGAACTTCATCCTCCAGATCCTGCAGTTATTTTTAACTTGTTCTATACCTCCACCATTTCATGAAAACTGATGATGAGTTTCCTAAGAGTGAATGTCTTACCTTTGTTGCTATCTTTAGCTCTAAGTACTTTGTCTCCGTATATGTAATGAATGCCTATTATGAAGTTCTGACTAATGAGTGATTAATAAAAGTGACGGGGCAGGATGTGGATAGGGTTTAAGTGCTATGTCAATCAATTCATTACCATAAATATGCTTCAGAAGTGAAGACATTATAGAAATTTTGCATTAAAAGAAATGCCATTCCTTTCAAAATATCATTATTAGGGCTCAATATAGCACAACCATTTATTATTACTAGTAGGGCTTTAAAGTCTTTTAAGAATTGTGGATGCTATAAAAAGTTTACAATATATAATACACTTATTAAAGAATAAAACAAAAGAAGTTAGGCAGTGTATTTATAGCAACAACGCTTAATTTTTCTGTGGTCATACTAGATTTTTTATTAGTATAACGAGATGCCTGAAGTAATTGCCTTAAAAAAAGAAAAAAAATATTTTTGCTTGTTGCTTTGAAAGTTCACACCATTATCAGTTAGGCCCATTTCCTCAGGCCTTTGCTGGGGGTACTGGGTAGCAGTGGGAGAGAGTGCATGGGAAAGTAAAATGACCCACCTCAAAAACCAAGAAGCAACAGATCTGAATCCCACAATCTTCTTGAAGGATGGTCCTCAGTTTTCTAAAGATTCTCTGTTAGGCCCCAGCTTCTAGAGGCTCCACTATCTCCCAACAATGTAATCCTGGAGAATAAGCCTTTAACACACATAACCCTACAGGGGAAGTTTACCTACACTGCACCATTCTTCACATAGGTTTACATCACTCTCATGGCACACATGCATTCAGCCCATTATTGAGAGTACCCACAAAGCCTTACCTATTCCCCATTGTTGAATCACATGGAAGTCTCCTGTGAAAACAAAAACAGAAAAGTTCTGTCCTTCAAATATATAGTTGTGTAATAGGTAAGAGGTCAACATACCTATTTTTGAAAGGAGGAATAGGGCATATCAAGTACAGATGAGTCCAAATCAAGAGCAAAGCCCAGCGGGGCAGACATTGAACTGTAGATTTTTCTGCCTAGTGTCACTAGAGCTTAAGCAAGCTCGTGAGGGAGGGGGGCCTTAACCCACACAGTGGTGCCATCTGCAAGCCACGTGGCCACTGTCGTAGTCCGGCTGTCTTCGGTCCTACAGCTTTTCTGGTGAATATTGCCCGTTGTCTGCGCTTTTACTTTCCTTGGGTCTCTGTTTGGCGTCACTCCCACAGCTCCTCACATGATTTTGTTGGAACTTGCTTTGGGGATTCAGACTCGTAACGAATTACTTGGCCTCTTGGGCTCGCCTTTGAAACGTCAAGAGCACTTACCATGAGCAAATAACTTGCATCCTTCTTCTCTGCAAAACCAGCCTCATGTGGGCAATGCCAGCATCTGCAGCCAGCGTCCTGTATCTGAAACCCTGCAGCAGGATCATGGGAGCTTGCTTTTCTTCCTCAAATATAATGAGTATAATTTTAAAAAGCTGAGCTACTTCAGAGATAACACTATTGAAATACACCATGTTTATGACACCAAGAAAATTTTATAATGATGCATAGTACCGGGATGAACCTTCTGCCTATAATTAACCTGGAGAAATGTGCACCTGAACACGGGTGCTGTATATATCCTGTCAAACAATGAAATTAGAGAACAATTCTTCCCAGGAACTTTCAAAGCAGGCTTGTAATACTAATCTGTGAATCACATGCTGGAACAGCTACTACTCAGTTTATATGGGAAGGATATTAGATATGACTGTTGCAGACGTACCACATGCAAACTTATTTGCAAGCCAGATATCACTTTAAACATAATGGCCAAAAAGCAAAAAGCTGGGCTTTTAATTATGTCGCATATGGCGTTGAGATTCATGCTTAAGCTTATGCAAAAGGTTCCCCAAATATGGAAACACCATTTTGAAACAAATTAAAAACATATCTTAAGGTAATTTTTTCACACAAATGGATTTAAATTAAATAGGTACACCTGTTTAACCTGGAAACGTATGGTGGTTGTTTCATTTTCGGAAGCTGTTCATACCAAGGATTTCTAAACAAAAAAATACTGTAACTTTCAGGTTAATGTTCATACACAGATTGGAAGGCTTTAACTACCAAATGCCACAGCAGAACTGGTTTTAAAAATATCAATTTATGTTGCATTTGCAACTCATTAGAACTGCATATTTCAGTCCAAGCTTTTGGCAGTCTCTAGCCTTTACCTACCCTTTATAAACCTTTAGAAGTATGTCGCACTGAGACCTAGAAATTAGGATGATTTGGTAATGGCTAAGTTCCAGCAAAACAATCTATACCTAACTTGTTTATATTATCTTGTAGTTTCAATCTTTATATTTTGTTGACAACTTATTTCAGGAAAAATTCAAAAGATTTTACAGAAGCCATAGCAGCCTTTCTTCCCATTTTTGTTCACTCTGAATATTCCTTTCTTGTGAAAACTAAGGTCATATCTATACTTTCTTGAATTGCTATTTACTATTAGTAGTAATAATTGAAGTGATGTCTTTAACTGTTCTCTTTACATATTATTAAAAATGCTCTATTTGAGAGCACTTAAAAGCATGGCCAAGTTACAGTACTTTATTTCCAGCTGCTGACCAATGATAATCAAATGAATCTCTCTTCCATTGTTTATATTTGAGTCAAATTATATACATTTAGAAGAAGACAGCTTTCAGATTTTTCCTCACCATTAACATTAATGCAGAATTATAAGTCATATTTAAAAATAATTTTCAATATGTTATAAATGTTTTTTCTTTCAAATAGTGATTTGTTTTTCTTCAGTCCCAGGTATTTCATGCTTGAACTTGCTTTACACTATTAAATAAAAATATCTACAACTAATTATTAAGGTATTCAGACTCTCCAATTTTAGACATCAACATGAAACATTGTCTCTGACATTTTTCTTACCTGCCTTCTTTTCGACATATTCTTTTCTGGCATCCTTAGTTATTTCATATTTAAAGAAAAAGTTTCAGCCTAGCACTTACATTAATTCCAACAATTATAAGCTCCTTGTATCTAAGTTTATTCACTTTGGTTCATAATTTTCGTTTTTTCTTCCCCCCCCCCCCTTCTCTCTTTTTTTGAGGCAGTGTCTCTCTATAGTCCTACCTGGTCATGGATTCACTAGGGCTGTCCTCAAACTCACAGCAATCCTCCTGCCTCCGGCTCTGGAGTGTTAGGATCATAGGGATACATCCTCATACCCAGCTAATGTGGTTCTGGGGAATCGAACTCGGGTACTCAGCACTTGCTAGGGAAGCTCTTTAACTGCTGAGGTATTTCTCAAGCCCCTAGTTCACAATTAAAAAAAAAAAAATCCGGCACTGACTTTCCTGCTGTGATTACTTTTTCTTTGGGCTAACCTGCGTAATCACTCATAAAACCATCTGAATGTATTTGCTGTCACCAGTAATTTGTCATAGCCTAACAGGTACCAGGGCTCCTCTGCCTGATTTTACATTCTAGTCACCTTTCAGAAAAGTGACTTATTGGGGAAATACACACTAGGAAGTGCAAGGCCCTGAGTTCAATTCCCCAGCACCACACAAGCTTGGGCGTGGTGGCGCACGCCTGTAATCCCAGCACTCCGGAGGCTGAGACTGGGGAATTGCCAGGAGTCCAAGGCTGGCCTGAACTTCATAGTGAGTTCAGGTTCAGCCTGGGCTACAGAGCACAACGCTTTCTCAAAATAAATAAAATAAAATAAAATAAAAAGCTAAACATTTTAACTACTTAGATTCCTAGACACATTTTTCTTTTTAAAATATAACTTTGAAGTAAATTTTGTCTGCTGAAAACTTTTAAAAAACCATTATTAACAGCTGAGTAAGTAGTTAACTAGTCCTTCTTTCTTAAAATGAAATTTTTATTCACTCATAATAAAATAAACCAAAACTTCAAGGAAAAAATGACTCTGCTGAAAGCGAATTTTAGCTCTTAAGAATTGAAATATAAAACATCTATTTTTGAAATTATATATCATTTTAGACTATTTTGCCAGTGTTTAAATATTGCATAGGTGCACATTAGATAATCCTGAAGAATTACTTTCCCTTAGAAGTACTGAAAAAATTAATCCATAAATTCTTTTGTGTTCCCTCTGAGCTGTCCTCTGTGGCTATCCTCCAGATAGCTAATATCATGTCTTTAACATAGCTGTCTTTAGGGAAACACTCAACTGGGATTGATATGTTGGTTATTGAAAGTTTCACTTAATAGGAGTAAAAAGTCAAAAAGAAGCAGTATTTTCAAGAGAGGGATGTGGAACTTACGTAAAGGCAGTCTCTCTCTTCCAGCAGATGACTCAGTCGACAAAGTAAGTTTTCATGAAGACACAATCAATATTTAGATATGAGTGTATGACTTAACCTTAAATATTTCACAGATAATTCATAAATGTGAATTTTTCATTGAGCATAGCAGTGTCTGCTAGAGAATGGAAATGGAAATGCATATCCCTCTCTCTCAAAGACCTAAAGCTTTTGTAGAGGTGCTGGTAAGAGACAGACCATCAGAAGTGTAAGCTCCTTTGTATGCAATGCTTTAAACTTATTTTCTGAACCATTTATTGAACATATTCTAAGTGTTAAATATATATGAAGTGCTGGGCTTTTCCAGCCCTGCTAATCAGTCTTCTAAATAGCTGAAATCCTTTCCAATTTTAAAATCTTTTTTTTCTTTCTTTTCTTCACATTGAACAAATGGCTCCCGAAATGATAGGCACATATTCTACTACTGAATCAGATGCTTTTCCAAACTATTAAATTCTGAAAATAATATCTTTGCATTTAATGGACACTCACTATATGTTAATCTGCTTGATATGTGCTACTTGTTTTCACAATCAACTCACCTGAATGGTATCAATATACTCTATCATGGCTTGGATGTGAAATGTTCGCCGAGAGTCTCATGTGCTTGAATGTATGCACTATCTCCATGCATTGTCAAGAGGTGAATTCCGGTCAGAACGGGCAGATCAGAGGTGTTTGATTCAGAAGAGCTTGAATACTGGGTACAACCCCAAAAGGGAGAACCACGAGGAAATGACCTAGAAGGAGATAAATTAGCTCCCTCCCTTCCTTACTCTCTACTTCCCGTTGCCTAGCTGTGAACAGCTTTCTTCTGGCTAGACCTCTGCCGTTTGCTTCCACCATTCTGGCACCAAGGAATGAAACGAGACCTTTGAGACTATGAGCTAAAATAAATCTTTCCTCCCTTAAGGTGTGAATGTCTGCTATTTTTTCATAGCAATAAATAAGTGACTAAAACAAGAATTGATACCACAGAAATGGGGTTGTTTGTTACTATAACTTTATCCGATGAGCTGGTTTAGAAGCCTTTCAGATTAGTTTATGGGAGACGTTTTGAAAGGTTTTGAAGATACCAGCTAGAGAAGTGTGAAATGCTGTGATCCACATTTGATGGGTGATTCTTCTTAGAGCTCAGAAGACCCAAATGTTGAGATAAGTGCAGATCAGAAAGGCTGGGTTCAAGTAGTTTCATATGGGAAGGACTTTATTGGCAATTGCTTGAGAAACCCAAAGTGCTATGCTTTGGCAAAAAGTCTGCCAGCATTTTTCCACTGTCTTGAGCCTTTGCCTGCAACGGATAACCTAAGGGAACTACTTAGTCTACTTAAGAGAAAATTTTGGGGCAGCCCAAGGTTCAGGCTGTCACGTGGTTACTACTTAGGGTTTTTAGTCAGCCTATAGTGAAAAGCAGAAGAAAATATCATAGGAAAAAAAATGTAAAATGTTTGCAATTTTGCCAGAATGAAAATGACTGAAGGAAAAATACAGCAGCCTGGCTGCTGAGGATATTAACACTAAAAAGAAACCAAGAGATTGAAATCGGAACTATAGGAAAAATAGCTTTAGAACATCTCAGAAATCAACGAGATGCCATCTTTTGTCTCCTTAAGGACACAAAGAAAAAAGACTTGGCTTTCAAAGGAGTCCCAGTGTATACTGCAGAGCAACCTAAGAAACTGAGTCCCCCAGGGGTTCAACTATGTGAGAACTTTGCAGCCTGGGCCCAAGCTTGCCATCATTTACACAGTGCTCTGTTTGCGGCATAGAGAATCTAACAGTTGTGGGGTCATGGAGGCTTCCACCCAGCGCTGAGAAGGCCGTAGTGGCCAGGCAGTGTGCCCCTGAAAAGGCAGTGCACCCAGCTGTGAAGATGAAGTTGAAAGTTGAAACAGCAGTGGAGACCCTGGGAATCTGGAGAGATCTTCTGCAAGAGAATGGTGGTTATCTACAGAGGATGGCTTTGAGGAGAGCCAAGCCAAGAAAGAAGCCATGGCTTTGCAGCTGAACACTATGCTATAGAAATGGGGCCACCTGAGTCCTCTGGAGTTCACATGTCTCCACAGCTTATCCTGATTTCTGCGCACAGAGCTATAGGTTTTCATGGAGTTACAATATTCAATGCTTGCCCTGCTGAGTTCCATTCTTGCTATGTTCTGATTGTTTTCTGTCATCCTACTCCTCCTATGTGGAAGGGGAACTTTTATGCTATTCCAATGGATGTTGAAAATCCTTGTTTTTATTTGATATTTTACAGAATCTCACAGTTCAGAGTTTATCTTGAGTCTCAAAGGAGACGTTTGACTTGGATTTTTAGTATTGCCAGAAATGGGAAAGACGGGCAACACTCAAAGCTGGATTAAATATGCTTTGCTAAGGAGGTGAGCATGACGTTTTCAGGGGCCAGGAACAGTATCTTACGGTTGGGATTTGGAACGTTTCCTTAATGCCTCCTAAATTTTGATGTTGTGAAATAACTATGAGCTGTTTAGTTGCGGGACCACGTTGGAAGGAGAAGATCATGAGAGCTTGACCCTGAAGGAGTGGGGCACTGGGCTTGACCTGGGAGGGTTGCGTGACCTGTAAGGATATGTACTAGTTCAGCGTTTCATCACTCACTTGGCTTCCTGTCTACTATGCTGTGAGTAGCTTTCCCTCTTTCTGAGTCTCTGCCATGTGCTTCCACCATTTTCAGCCACTCATAACAGGACTGAGACCTTCTGAAACTGGCAGCTAAAATAAATCTTTCCTCCCGTAAGTTGTGGATGCTGGATGTTGTGTTCCAGAAATAAAAATAGTCACTAAGACAATCTCTTTTTATGGCTAAAATCCAAGACAGAAGCTTCAGTGACCCGCTCAAGTTTTCACAAATTTAATTAGAAGCACCATACTTTGATAGGACTCCATAAATATCTTATAATAGATTCAACAATTTGAACTAATCTATTTTGCTATAAATACAAGAAACAGATACCATCGATTTTCTTATAAATATGGAATTACACAACTCAAAGAAATTATCTTTCTGTAGGTTCTGTGTTTGCAATATACACAGTCTTTACGTCTTCACCTTATGGTAAACAGGATTATTTATTGTTGCTATTTTTGGTATTTACAGTTCAGTTTTCACAAATCTACTGTTTAGTCGAACTGGAAACTTCCTTCATTTATCCATTCATTCATTCCTTCGTGATTCAGACTAATATGCACATGATAGACACTGGGCTAAAACATACAACATGTGTGGTGTTAAAAAGTGCATAAACTGTGATTGTTTACTTACCAGTTTTCCTAAACATACACAGAAGTGGAGTCAAATCAGTGTACAATCTTGTGAGTGCTCTGAGACAGCTTACTCGATAGGACTGTCGGGGGTAAGGAGATGCACAGACGTTCAGTAGGAATGTCAGTGAAAATCTAGTGGAGATGCAGACAGTGAAATGAAGTTTAGAGGTGAGAATCTATTAGTGAGGGAGAAGGCATCATTCCACGGGAAGTAAAAATGAAGAGGAATAAATGATTAAGAAAATAAAGGAAAGGATAACCACAGTTTAGTCCCCACAAGTAGTGATGAAGAGGTAAAGGCAGGTTAAAGCCAAACACAGAATTTTACTTTACCTTATGAAAACACATTTGCAAATATTACATTGAGAGGTAAGCATCATATGTTTTTGATGTCAAATGTTGCCTCTAGAACTAGCTAAAGAAGAGTATATTAGTTTGGGTTCTTTCAAAAGGCAGAATTTACAGCAATTATAACGAAAAGAATCTATTCTTTGGAAGGCTTACAAATCTGAAATAGAGATAGTCCAAGATGGCAGCCTGCAATGCAAGAGCTGGAGTATCCAATGGGTGCTCAGCGGTGAAGTAAAACATCCATTTGGGACACAGGACAGATGGTGAAAGTCAGCTGCGCATCTCGGTTGTTCAAAGAAAGACGGTAAAGACCAGAGACTGAAGATCGGCGATGGACAGGCAGATGGGCCAAGTTGGAGCAAATCTTTAATAAAGTTCATAGCAGCACAACTAACAATAGCTAAAATATGGAAGTCACCAAAATACCCATCAAGAGACCAGTGGATACACAAACTGTGGCGTTTATACACAATGGAATACTACGCATTTATAAAGTCCAACAGCGTGGAGGCTTTTGCAAATGGAAGAAACTAGAGAACATCATGCTTAGTGAAGTGAGTCAGAAGCCGAAGGTGAAACATCAAATGGTGTCTCTGATAAGAGAAACCCAGATCACAACTCCTATGGAACTTAAGATGAAAAACAAAGTGAAAGAGGGGGGAAGGTGGGGGAGGTGGGAGGGAGAGTTGGATAGGGACAGAAGGAGAGTGGGAAAGTCCTTGTCACCTTGACAAGATACGTATGTGCACAAAATGCTCAACTTCATTGTAAACCTTATATTTTGCACTTATACATATTAATAAAATGCGAGGAAAAAACAAAAGATCTACAACGTGTAGCAAGTCAGCATCGGTAGAAAATTGTGAAGGGTAGAGCTTTCTCAGAGGAAGAAGCTGTAACAATCTTTCCTTTTCTTTCCTTGTATACTGTTTGAGTTCCAGTTGGGCCTCCCGCAACTAACCGGATGGGTGTTCTTTTCGCATTTGCTGCTGACCCACAAATCACTCACACTCTAGTACAGGCTGGTTCTCAATTCTCAATCTAAGTATGGTTCCCAATCTCTAATCCAGATATGGCCTCAAATTGACGTAATCTCTCCAAGGGTCACAGAGAGATAGGTTGGAAGAGAAGGAAAGGAAAGCAAATGGATACAAGAGCAGGAACATCATCCCCATGTGACTTCAGTGACTCAGTGCAACATTCTTCCTTCTCTAACCTGGGGTTCTCGCATATTCCAACCTTTCCAAGCACCACCACTCCATGCCCAGTCAGCACTCAGACAAGGTCAACAAAATGCACCCCCTCATCTTCAACAGGAAGTGTCATATACAGACTTCCTCAGCTTTCTGCGCGCGCGCGCGCGCACACACACACACACACACACACACACACACACACACACACACACACCACACACTGACACACATCTCTGTTCAGAATTGACATTGTCTCTGTTCCCTCTTTGGGGTTTTGCTTTTAATTTCATGACCACTTTGGTTCATAAAAGTCTTTTTTCTACCACATAATTTTTTTGTCAGATTCTCTCTGTGCCTGAGCTGGACTGCACAGGAGACAATGAAAGAAAATAACAAAGAAAATCTTCCTTTTGAAGCCGAATGCTTCCATAATCTCTGTCGTTTTTTTTTATTTTTCTTTTTAGTTTCATCATTAAAGCCAGGCCTTTTTCTTTTTCTTTTCTTTTCTTTTTTTTTGCGCATTCCAAAGAAACTTACTTTGACCAAATCCTGCCCTTTTATGTTCTACCCAGCTCACTGAAACCTGCGTTTTCTTCACCACTTCGTGAAGTGTACTGGCCAGTTAAAAATGAACTTCAGTGACTGTGTCTCAATAACAACTCTGTGTAGGCTCTCCGGGACGTCACAAGGTTTCTTTCTGTTACAACGGTCTGCTTCCTTCAGTTTCCTAGTCCTGTTCTCTCTAGTTTTCTTCCTCTCTTTAGGCTCTCTGAGCACATTCTGCCCTATGGTTATGATGCCTTTGTTCTTAGTACAGTGGGAATTCAGATCTACTCTTTGGCCGACTCGGTCGTGTTTTAGAAAATATGTAACAGCTAGCTGATAGTAATAGCGAAACTCTAAACTGTAGCATTTGTGAATTATTGTAGTGTGATTATTCCTACTAAGTTCATTTTCAAGGTTTCAATATGAGGTTTTGCGGCTAACAGAATTTCCAAAAATTTAGTAATCCTCTGTCACATGTCAATAAGAGCCATCTCCAGGACACCGCTGACTTCAGAAATGTTTTTTATGTATATATTAAGAAAAATCAAATTATAATGAGAAGTGGATACAGAGAAAACTTCCAAATGATTTTTTAGCCCCAGCATTATATCTATTTTCAAGTCCTTTTCCAATGAATTCCACTCTTTTTAAATCCAATTCTGTAAGTGAAATCACATCTGATTCCCTGCATTTAACAGTGACCTCGTAACGAAAAGCCACTGTGAACACTAAAGCTGGAACAATGTGTACAAAGTTATGTAATTCTGAAAATAAAATAGCCAAAGATTATTCAAATGCTGTATAGAAATTCAAAGCCTCAATGTGAGCAGGTGACAGGTTTAGATGTCCACCTGTTTGTCACTAATACCATTTAAGTTGAGACCTTTGAAAACCACTCCTATATACCTTAATGTTTCCTCACTGTTATCTTTATATTAAAAACCACTTTTGCCTGTTATTTACTTTATTTTATGTTAATATTAACCACTTATTCCTCTTTCCTAGTTTCTGCCCTGGTTCTTGTAACCAGTTGTGTGGCTCACAGTTAGTTAGGCAAAGGTATGCATGGTTCATCTGGGAACAGGATGCTTTCTTCTGACTGAATTTTGCCCAGATATTCTATTCTAGAACTTCCTCCAGTGATTATGAATCCAGAGTTCTTGCTGCTGTCTCAGCTTTAATGCAATGCCAGCTGTCCAGACCAAAAAAAAAAAAGTAATTCTGCTATTGCGTAGATAACAAACAACAAAAACAACAACACAACACACTTACTGATAAGTCCAGAAAATTCAAAGGCATTAATAGATATCAAACATAAAAAGCAAACATTTTGCTTTTCTTTTATTGTATTTGCTTCTTCGATAAAATAATTTCAAATGATTTTAGAAAATAAAAGTCTCCTTTTCCCCAACATTAGAGGCTTTTGTTTCATATTTATTGTTTTGGACTCCTTTTTATATAAACAAGATTAAATATATATATATATACAAGCTTTGTTTTTTAAGAAAAAAAGATGCAACAAAACAGATTATTCTGACTGTGATCATTTTTCATTTATCCTGCACATATTTGTATAGTACACACACTGATTTGCATTATTTTATACTGGCTCATAGCATGCATTTATGAGTTATATCAACTACATTATTGAAAGAGCTGTTTAACAATTAAGGAAACAGTGAGGTTTCTTCCCATTTCCACCCACAATTTGAGATTTAAGGAAATTGTCCTGATTTTTCTTCATTGGCTCACAATCCTGTGTCTATTTCCAGGCAAGAGAAGCTGAGGACCATGGTTAGTCACTTATCCAGGACTAACTGAAGGTAGTTTTTATGTTAATGTATGAACGAGTATTTTACACCAAATGTGAAACATTAAAAAGTGAAAACTGGGTCTTGTGGAATAGCTCTGCACTTAAGTGCTAAGTCAAGCACTACGTACTGAGTACTAAGTACTGATTCCCCAGCACCACAAAAACTTGGTATGGTGGTACATGCCTGTAATCCCAGCACTTGGGAGACTGAGAAAGGAGGATTGCCATGAGTCCAAGGCCAGCCTGGCCTCCATAGTGAGTTGAGAACCAGCCTGGACCACAGAACAAGACCCTGTTTCAAAAAAAAGAAAAACAAAAGTGAAAACCTGGAAAATGTCAATGAAATTGAAAATAATTAAAGAGAACTGTAGAGCTTTGTAGAGGATTTCGAAGCCAAGTATCCGTTATCATCCTTGATAGGAAAAATATTTCTGTCTTAATGTTGAATCAACTCCAGAATTTGTGTTGTGTTTACTTTTCAAATCTTTTCCTCTCTGTTAGTTTCTGTGTCAGTTAGCTTTCTATTATGGTACAAAATTATTCAAGTAATCGAATTATGAGAGGAACAAGTTTACCTTTGGCGTACTGTTTCAGCAGTCCCAGACTATGATCATTTGGCTCAGTTGTTTCTAGGTCTGCATTAAGGCAGCACATCATGACAGGAGCAGTTGGACGGTTAACTTCATTTACCTCATAAATCGGGAAGCAGGCAATCAAGGAAGGGACCAAGATTTCACAATGCCTTTCAGGGAATCACGTGTCTAACATTAAGACCTCCTGCAGGCCCTACCTCATAAAGGTTTCACTACCTTCCAGGAGCTCTTTAGCCTTTAACAAGTGAACCTTTGAGTACTTTCCCACCCCAAGATACAGAAATCTAGAACAGGATTGGAGGAATGGCACAGAGGTTAAAGCCCTTGCCCAGCAAGCTCAAGGCCCTGAGTTCGATTTCCTAGTACCACATAAATCTGGGTGTGGTGGCACACCCTTGTAATCCCAGCACTCGGGAGGCTGAGGCTGAAGGATTGCTGTGAGTCCAAGGCCAGCCTGGGCTCCATAGTGAGGTCAGGACCAGCCTGGGCTACAGAGTTAGACTCTGTCTCAGAAAAAAAAATCTAGAATCATTCTTCAGAATGTTATTTGGTATAAATTTGTATTTAATAACTTGTCTGTCAGAATTATTTGCTATGCATTTCTCTGTGAAATTACTAGATTTTGTAAGGAGATATTTTGAGACCGTGAAAATATGTTACTTCTTCATCAGAATTTCCTTCACTAGTTTAGCATGTCTTTAATGGTTATTCAGAGTCAGTCAATACTGTGATTTTGTCAAGTTGTGATTGTCCCTGTTCCAATATTGTTTTATACTTAATAGTTGATATTTGATATCCAACCCATAGGAAGACTATCTCCTTTCTCACCACTAGGCAATATCTTCAATCATTTTTGTTAGTCATGACTCCATGACTTTTTTTTTTAATCGAATACCTTACAAGCCACTGCAGTAACACATTTAGGTGTTCAAATTGCCTGGAACATATAATATGACATGTATTGTTGATCTGATTGTTCCTGTATGTGTCTCCTAGTGTCTGTGAATATGCATTGGTGTTGGATGTGGGTTATGTGGGGAGAGGCAATAACATGATGTGGATATATATATATACAAACATATGTATATGCATATATGTGTGTGTGTCATATACATAGAAAAGGTAAAAATACAGTGATTGTTGAAATTTTAAAAATGATTACAGTAAAAGACATGGCCATAATCACTCCAAAACATTCCCCTTTATTCTGAATTTTCTAGTTGACTAATAAAAGGCTGAATAGGTCTTCATATGCATTTTGACCTTTAGAAATTAGTTTTAGAGAAAGGCTAATTGTTGTACACATTGTGTGGGTTTTAACATTTCCTGATGATTTGGAGAGACTATTTTCATAATTGTAATTATGAATTCTTCGTTACTGCATGTGTAGGAAGTATCTCCCATTGGGATATTATTTGCTTTTACATTCTTCTTAGAATACTCAGTGCCGTATTGTTTTTTGTTGCTGTGATTGTGCTTTTTGTTGTTATTTCTGTTCGGCGGTGGTTTTAGAACAAGTCACTCTGTTTCATAGAAATAAATTCAGTGTCTAAAAATCTTGAATGAAAATTTCATAAAAGATATTTTTGGAATCCTGAATTCTTATGTAGCTTCTTAAGCTTCTTAGTGAAATCAATCTATTATTTTATATTTCACTTCTGTTACTTTGTTTATACTAGGTATATTCCGGTTGATTTTTTCTTACTGTAAATAGTATAATTTTTATTTTTAAACTCTTTTTGTGTGTTATAAATTTGAAAACAATAAGACTTTCTCCTTGTTTTTACTTTTCCTTATCTTTTTGTTTCTTTCACTGCCTGCAGCATCGAGTATGCTGTTGGGTAGAAGTTATGGAAGTGGCAACCCCTTTGCTACATTAACTTCACAAAGCTTTTGGAATCACATCATGGAGAACTGTATTTTTGCTCATTATCAAATATTTTCCATTTTACTTCCCATATGCAAGACATTTTTAAATCAAATCTTGCTGAATTTTAGTACATCGTTTACTGTAGCTTTCAAAATTATCATGTTTGTTCTTTAATCTGTTGGAAAATACGTTGGTTTTGAAATAATAATATCAAAATTCATCATCACAAGTATTTATTTATTACATAACTCTATTCAGTTTAATAACAGTGGGTTGAGAGTGTCCGTGTTTGAATTCCTTTGTGAGTAATGCATTGTTTACCTCTACTCACACCCTCATCAGATATTTAGCACTGCTGTTTTAAGAATTTCAGAGCTAGAGCTGGAGGAATGGCATAACAGGAGGGAGGGAGGGTTGGGTAGGAGGAGGGACAAAAGGACAGTGGGAAAGTCTTTGTCACCTAGACAAGATACGTAGGTGCACAAAATGCTCAACTTCATTGTAAAACTTAAATTTTGCACTAATACATATCAGTAAGGGGAAAAATGCTTGCCTTGCAAGCTCAAGGCCCTGAGTTCAATTCTCCAACACCACATAAGCTGGGTGTGATGGTGTGCTCCTGTAATTCCAGCACTTGAGAGACAGAGGCAGAAAGGCTACCATGAGTTCAAGATCAGCCTTGGGTATTGAATTCAGGAGCAGCCTGGGCTACAGAGTGAGACCCAGTCTCAAAACAAAGAAAAAATATTATAGCATAACTTTGTAATGTTTCATATTTTTATATTATCTAAGCTTGCCAGTTTGCTATTATTTCTTAATATTTTTTGTAAGTATTGTTAACCAGTGAAACTATCTGTGCTTGAAGATTTTCTCTAAAGGAGATCTTAATTGTGGACTCTATTTTCTTAATAACAAAAGTATGCAAGTTTTACAATTATTTTAATGTGAGAGCTGGCAGTTTTAATAAAAATGTATTTGAAATTTCAGCTGTATGGTTCCACTTTTCCTAATAGACTCATCTATTTTCCAAGTAACCATTTTCAGTAATGAAGTTCCTTTATCTTACCTCAATTATTAGTCCTATTCATGAGTCATCAATATTTATAGTCTCTAAAATAGTATTTTTGAATTATGATATTTTCTATTACATATTTGTTTTTTACATTAATAATTTCTACCCATTTTCATTTTGTTTATATTGTTTGGATAGAATTTGCTGCTTCTTTTAAGACATCTTAAGTTTGATGATCAATCATTGTTTTTCAGCAATTTCTCGTTTTTAAAAATAAATTTTTATGCCTGCATTAATCTCTTGATTTTTACCTCTATTCCCTCCTATTTCAAATAGTTTTTAAAGTCATCTACTACAAAATGTTTTTTAATCTACTTTATAATTTCTTTTAGAACACTTGTTTTTTTAGAACGTACTGATCAATTTCTACACATATGCTAGTTGGAGGCTTGTATCCACTTATTTTCTATTATCTATGTAGTTTTGAATACATAACCTGCCTACTCTCTCTCTCTCTCTCTCTCTCTCTCTCTCTCTCTCTCTCTCTCTCTCTCTCTCTCAGATCTTACCGTAACAGAAGTGTGATTCTTCTGATAATATGGAGAACAGAAGAATGTGTTAACATAAAACTGCCAGAATTCTCAGGCACAAAGACAGATGAATGATTAACAAAAGATTCTAATTTCTTACAACATAGACAACACATAATTTGTATATAATTCAAAAGTTGCTGGTTTCAGATATTAATGCAATTATACTGAATACCTGAAATTCTAATTCCTACATATGTATTTGAATCTGAGGTCTATGTTTCTACCTGTTAGGCTACCTCTATAAAAGAGTCATATTTCATCAGCTTAGGTGTGATTAAGCCCAGAGCTAAGTCCTAGTTAGTATTGTTAGGGTTACAGAATTAACATAACTATTAAATTCTATTGTTCTTTGTTAGCGCAACATGAAATTGCTGGGATTCTCTGCCACAAAGACAGATGAATGATTGAAAAAAGATTCTAATTTCTTACATCATAGACAATGCATAATTTGTGTAACATGTTCATTCTGAAAATCAATAGGAGAAGCAAAATTTTGTGCTGTGTTTTGAAAAGAGGGAAGATAGCTAAGAAGGGTAACATATTTTCTCCTGTGCACCCATACACACAGACACAAAAGGATACATGGATGTACCTGTGCGTCTGTGTTGCATGAGAGGTCTATATGATTGTGTATCTCAATGTTTCCTAGTAACCATCTATCAAAATTTCACTTCTCAAGATTCATTGACAAACATTAAATAGCTTGAAGGAAAATTCGTTCAAATGATGAGCCACAGTTCACCCTAAGGTTGGCACGTGCCCATAGTCCTTGCTGGCTAGGCTGGTTCCCTGGTGGCTGCTGCTGCCGCCCATCTGCTTATGGAGGTCGCTGTTCCAGACCAGTAGTTTAATTAAATAAATGAGGTGCACGCCCCCTACCTAAAACTGTTGTTTACTCCTAATACAAGGCACGAACTATTGCAGTGTGCTGGATTTGAAGGAAACACAAAGTGAAATCCCAGAAACACAGTGCAAATTTGGCTTAATTTTTTTCCAGAGTATAAGAGTGCATTGCCTAAAATATGAAAATCCCCATTAAATGCTCTTAATTTCTTCCTTTCCTTGGAGGAGAGAATAAATGAAGGAGAGATGGAAAAAAGAGAGAGACTAACAGAGAGAGAGAGAGAGAGAGAGAGAAAAGAGAACACATTAACACATGCCTTTTGGTTCTATAAAAGCTTCCATATGGTGTTCGTTTGTCAAAATATTTCTGTAGGAGGGCTGCCGGAACTTTCCCCCCCACACACACACATTTAGTAGTTAAGTCCTCAGTGACTTCACTTCTCCCTTCTGTGTGTGTGTGTGTGTGTGTTTGAGAGAGAGAGAGAGAGAGAGAGAGAGCGAGAGAGAGCGTGTGTATGTGTGTGTCTTTCTTTTCTTGTCCATTTTTTTTTTTCCAGATTTCCTTAATCTCAGGTATTCAGTTAGATTGCTAGTTGGAGATAGCATGGCCACCACAATAACAATAAGCTTTAACTTAACTTATTTTCCAGTAAAATCATCCATATTTCTACATGCCTGACTTCTGTCATAAGCAGTTCTGAGCCAATTATCATCCATTTGGCTTTGCTCTGCAATTGAATTTCTTTAATTGCTATGGCAATGGCACAACAAAGTGGATGTTACCAGAGAGCCTACAGTTCAGTACAGTGTTAAAGATCATGGGGGAAAAATGAAATGCTTGGAGATGAAATTGTAAATTTTTAAAAAAGTTGAATAAAGCGTTATAGCCTTTACTTATTTCTGAATCAAGCTGCCAAGTAATAGGAGTTTAAATTCATTACTTTATTATTTAACTCCATTTAACAGATACATTAAAAAATGAAAAAATACATATGTATATGGTGCTGTGTGGTATTTGGATACATGTGTACATTCATTGATTAGTATTCAAATCTGGCTAAATATATCTATTTTCTGAATATCATTTATTTGTAATAAAGTATATAAAATTCTTTCTTCTAATTTTTTTGAAATATAAGGTACATTATCATTATCTACAGACACCTTACTATGCAATAATATACCAGAAATCCTTCCTCGGTGGTAAATACATATACAAGATTACTGCATACAGAAGGTTTAACTGCATACCCTTCATCAACATTTTTCACCTTTTTTTAAACTGCTACACAATCTAGCCTCGAGAAACCACCACTGTAGTCTGAATTCTAACAAATGGATATTCCCATATTTCATATTTCAGTGAAGGTATGTGGTAACTTAATTCATTTTATATACTTTCCAAATTAAACCACGTTGTCACAAATGTCAGTGTTTTATTTTGGATTTATGGCTGAAATATTCCTGTGTGCATGGACACTCCTTAATTTGTTCGTTTTTTAAGTGGTAGATGCTTAGGCTGTTGGCATTTCTTGAGTGCTGTGAAAAGGTTGCAGAAAACCTGGGAGCGCAGGTGTCTCCTTGAACATGATGGTATTAGTTGGTTCTCATGTGTGCCCAGGCCTGGAGGTGCTGGATCACAGCTTCCGTTTCCACTGTTTTGTTTGTTTGTTTGTTTTTGGTGGGGGAAGGTATTCCCACACTCTATTTCACAGTGTCTGTACTAATGAACATCCCAATCACAAGAGTGCAAAGTTTATCTTTCTTTTTTCTACTCTCATCAGCTTAGGTTGCTTTTGTCTCTTTGAAAATTGTTCTTCTAGCTGAAATGAGTTGATCTCATTTTGGTTTTGATTTATGTTTCTGAAATACAAAACTGATACTCTTAAGCATTTTCCTGAGGCTTTCTTCTAGTGATTCCATATTTTATTTCTTTTCATTTATTCAATTATTCTTTTGTTTTCCTCCCCACCCTACCCTCAGCCCCCAGAGTCTCACTCTGTAGCACAAGCTGGTTCTGAATTCATTACTATGCAGCCCAGGCTGGCCTTGGACTCAGGACAGTGCTCCTGCCTCAGCCTTCCAAGTGCTGGGATTAGAGATATGTGCCACCATGCTTTAACTGCCGTGCCATTCCTCTGGCATCCGCTCCCCGACTTTTTTTTTTTTTTTTTTTTTTTTTTTTTGAGACAGGCTGTTTGGCTCTCCAATCTGGTTCTGAACTCACTAGCTCAGACTGGCTCAAATTCAGGGCAATCCTCCTGCCTCAGCCTAAAGAATTCTGAGATTTTGAGATTATAGGCATGTGCTACCATGCTGTGCCTGTGTGGGGCTGGAGAATCGATTTAATTTAAATTGTATTTGCCAGGCAAGTGCTCTAAGGCATGTGGTATTCCTCCAGCTCATCTATTATTTTTCATTTCTTTTGCATGCCATGTACAATATCTAGTGCCGTTTTATCATATGTGAATATTCAGTTTTCCCAATTACCAATTATTTAAAAAAATTGTTTTTCAAAGTGTTTTCTTTGTGCATTTAATGATAATTCAGATTTCTCATGTCAATTTTAATGTATCCCTTTTTACTTCTGAAGCCATATACCTAAATCCGTTCTCATTTAGCCTGAGTCTAGTTAAGTGTTTATCGATCTGATTAATTTTTCCAAGAATCAGCTATTCATTATGCTGTTCCTTTCTGTTGTATTTTTAGTCTCAAAATCCTTTTTATCTGTTCTTTTCTTGTTGTCGATACTATTGATTTTCTATTTTGTTTTTGATTCTGTTCTATTATTTGCTTTTCTATTGATTTTGAGGTGCCAGTGGTACATTGCTTATTTGAGCCTTTTCCCCTTTTTTTTTTCAGAAAGCATTGACTGCTGATAAACTTATCTCTTAGCTTGGATCTCGTTGTATGTAACTAGTTTGGTTTTGTTGTGATTCCATATTTATATATTTCAGAAACTAAATTTTCTGGTTAATATCTTCCTTGGTCAATCAATTTATTCAATGTTAAAGTTATTATTCAGGGCTGTGAGTATAGCTCATTGATTAGAATACTCGCTTAGGCAACTTGAGCCATGGTTGAGTCCCTCAGCATCACATAACTGGATGCCTGGCACTCACCTGCAACCTAAGCCCTCTTTGCAAGCTGAGGAAGGAAGACGGCCATGAGTTCCAGGCTAGTCTGAAGTCTATACTGAGCTCAGAGACAGCCTGGATTATTGGCTCAAAAACAAACACAAACAAACGACCGAACAACATATCTATCTATTTATATATTTTTTCTCAACCACAATGCAATAAAATGAGAAATAACAAAAATAATTAGAAACTATTGTACTGTGATCAGAAAACAAACTTGGTCTCGTTACTTGACTAATGGCCAATCGTATAATCTGCTTTACGAATATTTCATTTAAAGTCGAAAAGATTGTGTGTTGTGCTCTTACTGAATAGATTGTCCTATGGATATGTGCTAGTTCCATTTGGTCTAGGCTGCAATTTAAGCGTTGTCTGTTGCTGATTTTCCACTTGTTTGCCTGCATCTTGCTCCAACTAGAATGTAAAATCTACAGAATACAATATATTGAAGTCTACATCTCCCCTTAGCTTTCTTAATATTTGCTTCATGTATTTTAGTGCTCTGACATTAGGTGTGCATATATTTAATTTTTAAAAATATTCTCTTGCAGAACTGACCCCTTTACCTTTGAAGAATGACTTTCCTTTTGCTTTTTATTGCTTTTGATTCAATATCTATTTTAGTTGATATGGCTAGTTGAATATGGCTAGTCCTTTTTCATTTTGAGCTCCTCTGTTAGGATTCATCTTTATCAAGCCTCAGGAATACCTTTGCCAGACACAGTATTCACTGGTTAGGCATGATATTCACCATTGGCAGTCTTGTTTTTCTCATTGTTGTGAAAAAAAAAAAAACAACTCCATGCTGATCTACATCAGCTACCATGCTTTGCTAAGAAGTTTACTATTCAGCACATTTGTATACTGTCATGTTCTCTCTCTCTCTCTCTCTCTCTCTCTCTCTCTCTCTCTCTCTCTCACTATCTTTTCTCTGCTTTAATTCTCTTCCCCTTGGAAAGCTTGAGTAGGGGGCATCTTCTGGTAGACGTATTGAGGTGAATCTGGGTGGTGACTTTTAACTTTTCTGTGCCTGCCTACTTGTACCTTGGTCTAAGCTTGTCTGGATGACGAAAGTGGGAGGACAACTGTGGCTAAAACTTTGAGGAAAGTTTTTAAGTGTTTGAAGAAGAGAGAAAGAAGAAAGGCTGATGATGTTGTACCTTAGTAATGAGGCGTGGAATGTAATCCCCAGTATTGCAATAAAAGTACTGAACAGTGGGCCCTAAAACTGGTAGCGGTCAGATGAGCTTAAAGAGCATTTGGCTTAAAACTTCTATTTTTAAAATATAAACCTGTATTTGTCCTTTCCTGTTCACCCCAGTACAATCCGTGGAGATGAAAAAGAGCCGATTCATCAGAGTTGTGGGCTCTTTTAGAGGGCTGTCTTGTTTTCTGAGTCCTGAGTGATCTTGCCAAAGTATCAGCTGCCATACTAGTGCTTTTCATTTTTATTTATTTATTTGGTCTGTAAGTCTTAGTTGTTGTATATCTAGAAGGTCAGCTACATGAGCCCTGAGATGGGAATGGAATATACTAATTCTAATCATTGTAAATTTTTAAAAGTTTAGGGAATTTTGAAATTGAATCTGTGATAAGAACAGTCACTGGTATCTTAGCGTTGTTTTGATTTGCATCTCTCTTATGGCTAGAGATGTTGAGCATCTTTTCATGTGCCTATTGGCCCTTTGTACTTCTTCCAGAGTGAACTGCCTCTTCATTTCATTTGCCCATTTTTCAATAGGATCCTTTATTTTGGTGGGCTTAATTTTCTTTAGCTCCCTGTGTATTCTAGTTATGAGTTTCTTATCTGAGGTGTGGGTGGTGAATATTTTTTCCCCGTCTGTTGGTTCTTTATTTACAATGTTGAGAGTTTCCTTTACTGTGCAGAAACTTTTTAATTTAACAAGATCCCATTTGTTGATAGTAGGGGTAATTTCTTTTGCTCTTTGTGTCTTGCCAAGAAAATCTTTGCCTACCCCTATGTCACTCCAGAGACAATGGCTTATATCAACAAATCAAATAGCAGTCAGTGCTGGCAAGGCTGTGGGGAGGAAGGAACCCTCTTGCAATGCTGGTGGGAGTGTAAATTCGTTCGACCAATCTGGAAAGCAGTATGGAGAGCTCCCAAAAGACTAGAAATAAATATCCCCTTTGATCCGGCGACACCCCTCCTGGGAATATATGCAAAAGAGGCCAAAACAACATACAACAGAGATATATGTATACCCATGTCCATAGCAGCACACCTAACAATAGCTAGAACATGGAAGTCACCAAAATACCCATCAATAGACCAGTGGATACACAAATTGTGGTACTTATACACAATGGAATACTACGCATCTGTAAGGTCCAACAGCATGGAGGTTTTCACAGACAAATGGAAGAAACTTGAGAATATCATGCTTAGTGAAGTGAGTCAGAAGCAGAAGTTGAAACATCGGATGGTCTCTCTGATATGAGAGACCCAGATCACAATCATCTCATGGAACTTTAGACGGAAAGACAAAGGGAAAGTGGGGGATGGGGGAGGGGGCATGGGGAGAAGGGAGGGAAGGGAGGGTAGGGACAGGGACAAAGGGAGAGTGGGAAAGCCCTTGTCACTTTGACAAGGAAAGTGTGTGCACAAAATGCTCAACTCCATGGTAAACCTTAAATTCTGCACGTGTACATATCAATAAAATGGGGGGAAAAGAAAAAAAGAACAGTCACTGGTTATATTTCATAGAGACTAGCCCTAATATTTTGGATTTAATGTCATATCCAACTTAGTAGTGGAAGCTATCATCTTAAAATATGATTCAAATTGTTTTGTAGAAGTCATATTCCTATAGAATGATGGTAGTAGACAACAGTTACAAATTTTTATGAGGAAAATGTAAAATAAACATAATAAAACAAAAACAAATCTAATTACTATATACTTATCCTAAGTTAAGAAACAACTAATAAATTTAGTTCTCTTTGAAACTGTATCCAAGAATAAATATGAGATTGGTTTTGATGAATCTGGCCCAAAATGTTCTTAGATGGAGAGTCAGAAGTCTGGATGACAAAAGTGTTGGAACAACAATAGTTAAAACTTTAAGGAAAGTTTTAAGTATATGAAAAACAACCCTTTTTATCATTATTATTGAACACATCACTTTAGGATAGTGTTTATAGTTGGCATGATTATATGAGGATTATCAGACTGTCATCATCTTTAATCAAAAATGATGGTCATAAGACATGTAGGAACTCACACGCATAAAGCTGCAAATGTGTCTCATTATAAACAAGTTCAGTTTGGAGAATGCAAAAATTATAATCTGCTTATCTAAACATTGCATTTTAGGAGCCTTATACCCCTAATTACATGAATGTCTTTAATATGGATAACAGCAATCATTAGTATCAGAGATCCACTGAAGTCTCTTTTAATATTAATTTTACTTTCATTTTTGAGGCACAATTGAGACTCTTTTAAAACTTAATTTTTAAAACAATCAAAAGTGTAAAAGTAGAAACCAACATACTTTCCTGAGAAGATGTAAAACCTGTGTTTTGAATTAGTTTCGTGTAATCTTTTACCAAGAGGAGGTCAACATCATCTTAAGACCACATAGTTTAGACCCATTATGAGATTTGATTTCACATAAGTGTATTAAAAGCAGAACTTTGACTACTCTATAACATTTTAATGATAGCCAATTTAACTACAGGCAGTAGTAATTAAAATAAAGAAATGTTGAGTGGGGCAAAATAAGACTCTGGGGAAAACCATCATTGATTAAAAAAATAAGTAAATTGGTTCATTCATGTGCTTTGCTGTCAGTGAGGAGGACTCTTCTGGTAATCCCTCAGGCCCAAAGGGCCCACTTTAGAGCAAATTTTATGTATACATATGTTTAAATATGGAGCTATATATTAGAACTTTAACTCTCAGTGACTTTAAGAAATCAATCTTGTTTCTAAAATATTAATAATTTATACAAACATATTCAAAAGAACTAAATATCTCATCTTCTCACAAATTTTAAGAAATGTTGATGTATCAGGTGTTCTTGGTATTTTTTTTAATTGCCCACGTTGACAACTAAACTAATCCTACATTACTTATGGAAATGAGCGTCTAAAACAAAGATAATTAATGCTTTGACCCTTTGTTATTTTTTGTCAAAGAAAATTCTAAAGCTTTTATATTTAAATATAGAAGCAATAGGCATTGCACCTTAAACTTTTTATAAAGCTAAATATTGTTATGATTGTTAATTACTTAGGCAAAATATATATTAGCAATTTTAGACACTCTTACCAACCAACTTAATTTGCATGTTAAGCTATGTGGAGAAAGTTACATAGACTAATTAAAGAGAACCTTTATGAGGATAGCAACTACCCAGTGGAACATATAAACATGCATATTTTTGCCAAGATCATATATATATATATATATATATATATATATATATATATATATATAAACTTTGCTTTGTATTTTTATTATAATTTTTAAAAATACAGAAACATAAGAATAATACTTGTTCAATGCTTGACTTTTATAAAATCAATGTGCCAAGATCTAATTCAAGTGACATGTTTCAGTGAGTTCTCAAGGTGCTCAGCTGATATTTTTGTTCTTGTTTTACTCCTTGTGTTTTTCATTCTTGGAAATAATTGCTCAGAAATGTAGATGCTGTGAAAATGTGAAATACTGAATAAGGTGTGATGGTGACGTGAGGGACATTTCTCTCTGGGAAGAGAGGTCTTAGGAATATCGAATAAAGAACCACGACAAAACTTTTCTTTAAGGTGAATTTCAGATTGCAGCTCCATGCAATCTGAAAATTGGTAGATGACATATTTATGTTGAGTCGGAATAGAGTCACAAACGTGACAAAATATTGGTTATTGTTCCAGAAATCTTAAAACTATTTTTTCAAATTCCTGTATCAAATAGGAAGGCGAGCTATTTTGTTTATTTGTTTACCTGTGTGTTTGACTTGATTTGCTGTTCAGTGGGCTTAACTTAGTCAATGCATTAAAACACTTAAAATTGTATGCCTTTTTTGAGTTAGCCATAATTTCAATTTCATTTGAAAAGTCTCTTGTTTGAAACGTTGAGATGAGAAATTGTTTTTCATGTGGAAGATATGTATCTAATTCGTTTAAATGAATCCTGAATTCAGTAAAAATGCTAAATCTTTACATTAAGTTTCATCATCAAGTTCTAGCACAAATTTGGTCATTGATATCATGAATTGTTATTTTCCATCACCGATGACAAAAACTTCAACATTTTGCATCAAGTGAGCCATCATATCAGAAAGTAAATGATGTCATCATAATTGGCATCCATATATCTAAGCTTGAGCTGGCAATGGTGATAATTTAAATCCCTTGATACTTATAAAACTCAAAACACTGATGACAAATTGCGTGACTTCATCCATTTTTAAAGCTTTCATGCACTCATTTATTTTCAACGTGCTATGCAATGACACATTATCAAATGTAAAATTTCTGGTGACAATTGCATCATTCTTTACTAATTTTATAAGTCTTTATATTTTCCTAATCATTGCCCTCGTACGATCTGTAACAATACCAGATATATTCATAATGCACAAAGACAATCACTTTAATATATTTTATTTGAGCTCTGTAATACAGGCTGGTCCTGAACTTACTCTGTATCCGAACTTACAGGAGTACTCCTGCCTCAGCCGTCAGAGTGCTGAGATTATAGGCATGTGCCACCACGCTCAGCTGTTATGCGGTGCTGGCAAGCACTTAGGAGCTCGTGGTGCTGGGTAAGCTCCGTAAGCATAATATAGTTTTTACTACTTTGTATTTATGCCTGAAACATATCTACCATATCTACTTACTCCATTCTATTCTATTGTCATCTGTACGGTTTGTAGTTGAGACCTGTGCAATCAAGTTCCGAAAAAGAAAAACTGCATAAAAAGAAAGAAAGCAAGAAAGGAAGGAAGGAAGGAAGGAAGGAAGGAAGGAAGGAAGGGAGAGAAAGACAGAAAAAAGTAGAAAGTAATCTCATAAAGTTTTAAGAAAGTTCATGCATTTGTTTTGAGCTCATTTAAAAGCTATCATCCTGGACCAAATGCAGCTCATGCGCTGTGGGTTTAATGAACTTGAGTTAAGCAACATAAATCAGTGAGTTAGAAGGGGGAAAAGGGAGAAGACTTGCATGTCCCTTAGTAAAATCTTTGTCTATTCTTATTCCTGTAAACAAAACCAAGTTATAATTGCCTTCTCCACTTTAATTTGTATATAGACCAAGCATAATTACAGAGAAAAAACTGATTTCTTTTCCTTAAATTCTCTGTTCTGAAATGCCCCAGTTATAAAACTTCACAGGCCACTGACCTGTGCTGACACAGGGGCTGTTAGTGCAAGGGCCCTGCAGCCAGAGGCAGCAGCAGTAGGCCAGCAAGGACAGCTCTACTTGCATTTAGAGTCATTCTCTGTTTCTCTCCTCCCCAGCAGACTTACGCCTTTCGTTGGGTCCTTCATAGATTCACATGGGAGAATAGTCCCTGTGAACTCCTGTTTGAGGGATCTAGGTTGTGTGATCCTTATGAGAAGCTAATGACCTGGGCCTGGAGGAACGGCTCAGCGATTAAAGTGCTTGCCTAGTAAACACTTAGGCAAGCACTAAGCAGTACCCGAATTTGATCTCGCAGCACTACATAAGCTGGGCATGGTGGCGCATGCCTGTAATCCCGGCACTCTAGAGGCTGAGTCAGGAGGATTGCCATGAATCCAAGGTCAGCCAGGGCTCCATCCTGAGTTCAGGACCAAAATGAGCTACCGAGTGAGACCGTGTCTCAAAAAAGAAAAAAAAAATCGAAACAAAACAAAAACCTAATGCCCATTGACCATCATTCTTTAAAAAATTATCATGCTTGTTTTTCTTGTTTTTGTTTGTTTGTTTATTGTTGTTGTTTGCTTTGAGACAAGGCCACATTCTATATTCCAGGCTAGTCTTGAACTCACTATGTTCACTATGTAGGCCAGATTGGCCTTGAACACAAAGCAATTATCCTTCCTCAGCCTCATGTAGCTCATGTGATACTGGGAAGTGAAATCTGGGACCTTCAACTTGCCAGGAAAGTACTCTAATTCAATCTAAGAGGAACTTTTATGAATACACGTTAACATTGCTGGTGGGTCTATAAAATTGTACAACCGCTATGGAAATCAGTAGGGGGATTCCTCAAAAAAAGAAAGAAAGAAAGAAAATAAATATCCCACTTGTTCCAGCAATACCTCTTTTGAACACCTTCCTGAATGAGTTTAAAAGACATCATGCGACAGTTGTACATGCATATTCATGTTTAAGCATCAGCCATTATGTTCATCAAGAGAAGACTGGATAAAGACACTATAGCATATATACATAATAGAATACTGTTTTGTCATAAAGAAAAATGAATCTGGATCATTCATAAGAAAATTGATGCAGCTTGAGACTGTTACGTTTAACAAGTTGAATCACATGCAGAAGCTAACTATTGCCTAGTTTCTCTAAAATGAGGAAATCAAAATGAAATAGTGAGGGTTGGAGACAGGGAGATGAATTTTGAGGGGAGGGAAAGGGAATGTGGGAAAGAGTAAGAGTTTTGGAAGGTCGGATTGGGAGCAAAAATGATCAAAATGCAACACACACGTATATCCATATAAACATTGTTTAATTTCAATATCATTATTAAATATCATAAATACATACTAATAAATGTGGGGGGTATGTAAGATGCATGTCTGTATACTTCTAAAAACAAATAAAGAAGGAAGAAGTCCCTGACTCAAAAAATTAAAGAAAAAATAAAGTGGCTGAAAATGTAGCTGAGAGTGACAAATCCTCCGTTCAATTTCCATTATAAAGAGAGAGAGAGAGAGAGAGAGAGAGAGAGGAGAGAGGGAGAGAGAAATGAAGAGAGGGAGAGAAGGAGAAAGGAGGACAGAGAAAGAGAGAGAACAGAACAAAGAGAAACAGGATTATTTTATTATTATTGATTCATATAACTGCAAAATACAAACTTCACATTGATCTTGAGCATTCTGTGCACATACATATCATGGCAAAGTTCACAAGACCTTCCCCTCGCTCCTTTTGTCTCCCACCCCCCCATTCCCGTTTATTCCACGTCAAGTTCCATGAGATTAATTGTGATCTGGGTTCATCTATAAAGACAGGTAGGTTGGAGGCTTTTGTAGGTAAGTGGAGTCAACTTGAGACCATCATGTTTAGTGAAGTGAGTCAGAGGACTTTTTTTAAACTCTGATCGGACACCGTATTCATCCTGTCAGTGGGCTGTCTTGGCCCATTTCTGGGGGTTGGTTGCGCTAGCTAGCCTTTCTTCCTTATGGGTGGGGGCAGGGGTGGCCTTGTGCCCCTCGTGCCTTCTCTGGTCTCTGGGCAAGTTTACTCAACAGGGCACATGGGACCATGTTCACCACCGTCCTAATAGACCTTTGAACAACCCGCTCTTGAGAATGGGCAAGAGCCGCGGCGTAACTAGGACTACTTGTAAGGAAGAGAGAGCATCCTACAGTCAGGACCTGCGTTATGGCTGCTTTAGATTCGTTTCTGGGGTCCTCTGTTCCCTCAAGTTCTTCCCCTGGGGTGCATTTCGATTCTTTTTCCAGAAAGATGAAAGGAAAGAGAGCAGGAAAAAATTGTCAGAGTTTTAACTCATAGATTAAAAAAAAGATAGACTTTTCTTTTGTTCAAAGGCAAGAAAAATCGAAGTGTAAGATAGGTCAGGAAGCATTTTTTAAATGTGATTTTGGTGGCATCAGAAAGGGGAAACTGAGCCGTAGAAGTTTGTTGAGAGAGACATGCACAGAGTTAAGGAAAAAGTAAGCAATTTGGCTGAATTTAGTAGTTTTGGTGCCTCAGTTTATCTCCTGGTGGCTCACCAAAAAATGTCACCTGAAGGGCTCTGAGTAGGCTTCTCCAAAGACTACATAAGAACTTCAACTGATACCAATCTTAGACTAGTTAGTGGCTTTCTCTGAACCCCATGACAAAAATAATTTCGTAATTCATCAGTGTGAAGCATAGAAAACATTTGTCAGGCTGGATTTAAGAGTATATGTTCAGAAAAAAGAAAGAAAGAAAAAAAGAAAGAGAGAGAGAGAAAGAAAGAAAGAAAAAGAAAGAAAGAAAGAAAGAAAGAAAGAAAGAAAGAAAGAAAGAAAGAAGGAAAGAATGCACCTCCTCTGAGAGAAATGCCTTATGGTCAGTTTTTTGTTCTGTTTTTTGTTTGTTTTTGTAGTCTTGAAGTTGGAATTTTTGAAACTATACTGAAGGGAGAAAGACCGGGGCTCATACAGGTAAAAGGGAAGAGACCCTTGCCAATGACGAGCTGATTTTATAGAAGAAAGAAGTAGGCAAAATCAGATGTTTTTCAGATTTCGGAAATGATTGGTGAAATTAACAAAATGTATAAGTTGTACTATTTTAAAGTACAATTTTGAAATTACGGTATCTTTTGTTTTCTTTCTACTTACTTTTAATTCTTTGGTCACACCTCAAGATTCACCCAAGGTCACATTTAAGCAACCCAGCTCTGAGTTCCAAAGAGAAGTTTTGTACTTACTACTTGGTCCTACTACAACAAATGGCATTTTGTTCCCCATGATGCAGCCCATGGTTGGGGTCATGTTGGCGAAAATTCTTTGGCCTCAGCCAGTTATTCTGTCACTTGATTCTCACAGCCACAGGGTCCTAAGCAGCCCAGGGAGGGAGTACTGGTGAGTTCTGGACCAAGCCCAGGACTGTGCTCCTGCATGACACAGATCTCCACCTGATGCTAGACAGGCCCAAAGATTCCATTTCTGGGCTCTGGTGTGAGTAGATGGGCTACTGTTGTCTGCATATGCTGGGTCCTACAGCAATGCCTCAGCACCCTGCTCCATGGCACAGTTGTATTCTGTCTTTGGTGATCTGTTTTTCAGCAAGGGAATCTTGCTTCACTTGGATCCCCTGCTCCCTGACATTGGTAGATAGTTGGTAGAGTTAGTTCCAGAACGGCTCGGCTAATGTAGGCTTCTCTCTGGTAGATCTGCTTCTGGGTTTAAGTTGTTTGGTTTCTTTCTCATCATTGTGACTCAATACTCAACATGTACAAATGTAGTGAGGAAAGATCTATTGCAGCTTACAGTTCCAGAAGGTCTCAGTCTGGACGGCTGGTCTCATTGGTGGACGGCTGGAAAATGGTGGAATCATATGGTGGGACCGCAGCTCGAGGGGGAACCAGAGTTCCAGGGACAGAGATCCTCACAGCATGATGAAACAGAGAAACTGGGAGAAAGGGCGGAACCAGGACACACACCTCCGGGTCAAGCCCCAAGCATCCACCCTTTCCAGCCAGGCCTCACCTCCCAGCCCTACATGGTATCCATAGGAACATGATGCTTTTGAGGAATGCTCCAGATCCAAACCATGACACAAGTCTAGTTATTTGATATTTTATTCACTTTGCAGGGCAGGAGGCATCTTTCTGCAAGCTGCTTGGAGTTTGGGGGAGGGGCGACATGGCAACCTCTTTCTTGCCTTTACCAAGTGTCTGTTCTATTCTTATCATACTGAAACAAAGTGCTGGAATCTCTCAGCTCCTTTCCTGGGTTCTCATGAAGGTAGTTTGCTGAGAGAATTGGCACCATCCATGGGGACACAAGTGCTGGACGTTCACACTCAAGTGCCATTGGGCTCTACCTTACCCCAGTGTTTTAAGATCATAGTCAAAATTGACAGAAATGTATGTATTTCTCAGCTACATGACATTTGAAATATATGTGCAGTATGAAGTGATTAAGTCTAACTAATTGATACATATATTTCTCCAGATTGTGGTTGACATTAAGCTGTCTGCTTTATTACATATATCAGAACTAATATCCTTAATAATTCACACTCTCTGTCACAGATCTCTTCCAATGTGCATTACACCTGTTTAAATGTTCTTTCAATTTCTGATGAACCAAGAGGAGTTCCAAGAAGGAGACTTGAGCACCAGAACAACATTGGTGTAATCTACTCCACTGGGACAGGAATATGGTGATTTCTTCGCATATCATATTTGTGACAATGTCCCATATGGACTTTTCTTCTCCCCACCTATGACACATGATTGTCCTTAAATGAGATGCAATACAGTGTGAATGTACTGCATCTAACATATGTTGGGCTCCTGTCTGGAGACCTTATTTGAAGTAGAAATGGAGCTATTTTTATCTTTCTGCTTCTTACAAGGGACCATTACATTGGGAGAAATATCTTCTGATGTGACCCTGATCAGGAGTGACAAACATGTTAATATCATAGCATCAAAAACACTCTTTATGAGCTTCCTTACATGAGATTATTTATCTGAGTCTTCTGTCATTTTTAGATTTTTATTTTTATATTTCAGTCCAGACTGGCTCTGAACTAGCTACGTGACCCAGACTGTCCTCAAATTCATGCAGTCATGCCTGCCTCAGCCTCTCCAGTGCTGAGATTAGATGCTTACACCATTATACCCAACTCATTATTTATGTGGAGCTGGGGAATGGACTGTAGTGCCTTGTGCACGAGAAGCCAGCCCCTTAGCTACTACTGAGCTGCTTCCCCATCCCTGCCAGGACTATTTTACTGACCCTTGTTCCATTCAGCGTGTCCCCTAATTATCTCTCCTCCTCTTCCCCAACAGGAACTTTCATTTGCTTATCAAGCAGAGGAATTTGCCTTTCCTCTTTTTCACTGCACCTTTAAAAGCTAAGCTTTGGGGGACCCCGGACCCATTTTTCACATATAAATTGGATAAGCAAATTTCCTGTCTAAGTAAGCAGCTGCCATGTATTTTCCAGACTACCACTACATACAGGAAGCACTGACTTAATTAGTTGAAATTTTAAATATGCAATGATTTCCAGATTACACACATAATCTCTACTTTCAAAACGCTTGTTTTTCTGTGTGTCTTTCTGAATATTTGAAAGCTGAGCTCACAATCAGGGAAGTACTCCTAAGTGAACTGTTTGAACTGAGCAAGGTGAACCCCTTTGTAATGAGAATTACCTCTGCCCTACCGCCCTTAGGTGTCTCCATAGCCTCTGGGGCTGGGCTGTTCTATTTCTGGTCTCTGTCTGCTTTCTGCTAAAAAGAAACACATTAACCTTCCAGTTATTGAAGGTGTTTCTTTGCGAGATTTGTACACTTTTGGTGACAATGTGGAGTCTGTGGCCAGTGAACAAGGAAAGGGAAAACTGAACCCTCTCCACTGAGAGAATACTGAGGCTCCCCTAGGGACACTCCCTCTGTTCTCCATGGGACATAATTGACATTCTGTATGAAGTCCTAAGCATTCTGGTCTTAAGTATTTCAGTGACTTCAATCATGTCTTGTCACATTAAAAGAATATGATTGACGGTGCTAAATGGGTCACTTGGGCTGCTTCAGAACATAATTTAATTAAGAGCACAGATCTCCGAAGTAAATGAGAAAATCACAGGGGCTGGGGCATGTATCAGGGATTATAGCACTTGCCTAGGAAGCCACAGTCCCATCCCCTAGCACCACGCAACAGGGGGGCAGGTTGGTGTACGCCTGTAATTTGAGGCAGGAGCATTGCTGTATCTTCTGAGCCAGCCTAGGGTACATAATAAGTTCGGTTCAACTCTGGACTGCATAGTGAGACCCTGTCTCTAAACAAAACAAAACAAACAAAAACTTCCCACGCAAATGTGCTACCCCAAAATCGAGAAATACAAACACTATTCCACAAATAGAATAATGTAATAATATAAATAATCACAACTAGCAACCATTATTGTAGGAATTGAAGGGTATGAGTTTTGGAAATCAATCCATATAACTTAATTATTAGTTACTTATATGACTTTGATAAAATTAATATTGACATTCTTAAATTTTATTTCATCATATAAAATGAGAATTAACAATAATTATAGTTGTGAAAGAATTCAGCAGGATTTGCTAAGAGAACTATAAAACAGACGTCAATTTTAGCATTCTAAGGAAAGTTAAAAATCAATCACAATAAGGAAGGGGTGAACCTCTGAAAAAGGGGTGGACTTAGATGCTCAGTGATTCCCCAAACCTCATGTATCTAATGTGTCACAGAATTTGAAATTCATGTATTTATAAGAAGTTGTTAAATTTCACGTCATGTGAGTTTTTTAACAGAATAAATAAATAAGTAAATAATCCTACCAAATGTTAAAGACATGTCTTCATAACATTGCCCTCAAATTGGAGAAGCAAAGAGTTGTGAAAATATTTCTGTATCCAAAATATAAGTAGAACCTGAAAACTCTTCCGGTCAGTAAATTGAGTTCATTTTATCAACACCTCAAGCCCAGTTTCTTCATTTACACAATAGTATCTAGTCAGATGAGTGGGTAATAAAATGTGGTATATGTAAGCAATGGAATTTCATTTAGCCCTAAGAAGAAGGAAATTATGTCATTTAAGGAGAATGGCTAGAACCTGACGCCATTGTGTAAGGACCTAAGCCAGACTCAGAGAGTTAAACATCACATGTTTTCTCTTACATAAGAAATTTAAATAAGATGATAGAAAAACTGAAAGTGTACTGTTGGGAGAAGGGGCAGGGGACATTGGGGGTTGGAAATGCATAAAGGGTGTAAGATAATCCAGATGGGTTATACACAAGCTCCCCGAGGGATTGGCATTACTCTTTTTTACAAATTGAAGCCACTAGTCCTTTTTTATGTTTACTTATATTCATTAAATGGTAACTATTATTGTTGTGTTATTATTTGATGTGCTTTGTGAGTGGCCACTCCGTAATCAGTAAGTATGCTAATACGTGTTGATGCAAGCATTTATCATATACATGAAGAGAGAAAACACTACAAATTGCCATATTAAGGACTCACAGATGCATTTAAACTATATAAAATTCAATATGAAATGTAAGCTAGCCTTTTGCAGTCTGCTTTCTATGATCATTGTATGTATATTTGTCCTACATAGATGCTGATTTTCTGAATGTTATAGATACCAGCAAGCATTTCGCATGTGCGCCAAATCATCCTGTAGATATTAAACCAGGAACGAGTAAATGGATTCATAAGTAAATTTTAATTATTGATTTTAATGTGCTAAGAAATTTTACTAATTGCTGCTCTAAATAAAGGCAAAAAGATAATTGCTATAGATAAATCATTCATATTTAAGACCTAAGTTTAACTGGTTTAATTCATAGTATCTTCTGTATGTCTTTTTCTAGGAATTAGAGGTAATAATGTTAGTGATTACATAGGTTATCTATTAAAAAATACAAACAGAAAGGAAAAAATTGTTGAATAAAAGGATCAAACATGTTTTCTACCTATACCATGTTATAGAACATATTTTCCAATGTTGTAGCCATTTCAGCACCTCTTAAAAACAACTCATCAGCATCCACAGGGAGTTAGTACGTGTCCCGAGGCAAGAGCCTGGTCAAAGGGACATTAATTGAATTGATAGAGTTCTACTGATTGCCAACGAGGCAGCTGCTGAGGAGTCTAGGAGCTTTCCTTTAGCGCAACATATAAATCGCAACCATATTGGTGTCTGCAGAGAATAGATTATGCTCTCAGTTGGTTGTAAAATCTAAATTTGCTTTTATATCCAATTCTAGTTGCCAAATAAATACTGTTTCTCTTGAGCATATGTTATGTAATCACCCCAAGCTGAAAGATGTATGCAGCCCTGGAAAATCATTTTCTGATTGTGTGTGACAGACTCTTCCTTGTTTATAAATGTGTCAGTGTCTAAAAGGAAGTTTCTGCAAAGAACATGAGACTCGCAGAAGTTATCCACAGAGCTGCAAATATATCACGAAGTGAAGAGTCACTACCCCGCTCACAGATTTAATGTAAACCTCCCCGTCTTATTCTGTAGGTCTCTCTCTCTCCACACACATACACAACATCCACGCACACACACGCAAACTCATACATGTAAACACAAATACTTGCAATTAAATACTTCAAGAAATCAGTAGACAAATCAGATGTGAAACAGTTCTGCATCACCAGAGAACATGGTAGTACAGTTGATCATAATGACACATTTAACTCATTATTTAATCAACCTGTGACAACCACTCGACTCTGACATTCAGATCCATCTCTCTAAGTCATAATATATCAATATAATAAATATATCAGTGATGTGTTGTGAATCAGTGGGAGGTGAAACTGAGCTTCTTCAAAAGATTGTACCTGATATCTTTTGCAAAATGAAATTTTTTACCTGTGCTGATGACTTGGGGATACTCATTCCTCACAATTCAATTGTTTAAATAATGACTTAGAAATATTTCAGACAGAAGTTACAGTTATCAGAGAGTTCTCTGCATTCTTCCTAATTGTACTTTCTGGCTCACCATAGTAGCAGTGATGTTGATATGTTTGTTGCCTAATAATACAGACAAGTCAATTTATTAAGTAGTGAGCATAATGTAATTTGGAATGGGATAAAATCTTTCAGGTCACTGAGCTAAGGAAATGCATGTTTCTAAAACACGAATCAGTTTTGATTAATTACAGCTAATGTACCATTTTTATATATTCTATCTTTGGAATTAGTGTTTGGAAACATACTAAGAATGACTTATTACACCTTAAACTTTAAATCATAATTACTAAAATATTGCTAGACTAGTATGAAGATTCCTGCGAAATAGACCGTTTTAATTTCTGTTGGTGGAGGAGGCAGGACGACAGTTTTGCATCTTCTCTTTAGGCAAGAATAATGACTACTGAAATTTAGTTACTTAAATTCTTTGTGTTCACAGAATGGTGAATTTTATTATTGTTTTAAAATATGATTTTTAGCTTATTCGCATAATTAGGATTCTTACAATGGCAATTGTGGTTTCTTACGATTTCTATATATGCCCATCTATCCAAGAAATACTAATTGGGCAGAGGAATGGCTCAGCAGTTAAAGCGCTTGCCTAGCAAGCACTAAGCCAAGAAACCAATACATGAGTTCGATTCCCTAGTACCGCATAAACTAGACATGGCTGCTCATGCCTATAATCCCAGCACTCAGGATGCTGAGGCAGGAGGAAGGCCTTGGACAGCCTGAGTTCCAATGTGTAGACCAGCCTGGGCTAGAGAGCAAGACTCTGTCTCGAAAGAAAGAAAGAAAGAAAGAAAGAAAGAAAGAAAGAACTGCTAATTATAAACACCTAAAGATGTAACAGAAATATTTCATACTTACACAGTTATTATTTCTGTTTCTTTTTTATAAAGATTCAAGTTTTGGACAAAGTTTTCTTTCAATCTGATGAAAATATCCATAATAGTTTTCTCAGTTCATTTTATACAGTATGCTTGTAGTGAAACTCTCTGATTCCTTGATCATATCTTTTAAAAAATCATTTATCATAAAAATATTATCCAGCCTTTGTCAAAGTGTTTTATCTTGCAATGATTTAAAGATGTTATTGTTATCTTTCATCTTGCTTCATTCCTTAAGAGGAATCAGTGAGGAGTTAAAAGTTACTTGTATTTTATTTACGTAATTTCTTACTTGGATGACTGGTTTTAAAGTTTTCTGTTTTGTTTTTCTTTTTCTCTGATTATGTGCAAATCCTCATGACATGTCTTGACATGAGACAGTGCATGGGAAATCTCCTTCATTTCTTCAGTGAAGTTTTGTTTCTTGTTTTTAGGAACCCCCATATGTCATGTTACTAATGTCATCCCACAGGTCAGTGAGATTTTGTTCATTCTCTGTAATGTATTTATTTATTTATTTTCTGAATCTCTGTCTCGAGTTGGTCAGTACTGTGTTCTCCTGCTCCATCTACTTAGGTGGAAGGGGCTGATTCCCTGGTAACTCTCCTCCCCTCTGTGTTCTACATCCCCAGTGCTTACTGCCTGGTGCCTTCTGAAGCTGCACTCTGTCCCTTAGATTAACATGACTTCTCTTTTTATCTGTTTTCCTCCTCATTGTGCTGTGATTCAGAAATCATCTCCCAGAAAAAAAAGAGTTCCTATTTTTAATTAACCATTTTAAGAATCACAGTTCTGAGCTTCATCCATCCTTAAGTGTGAAAAGTTAGTTTTGTGTGATTTTGTGCATTTTTGGTCTGCTCAATGTAGAAGGGCTTGTTCTGCGTTTGTTATTTTGTCATAGAAGTCCTTATTGAGAATTTTTGTTATTAATCACAACTGCAGAAATTATGACATAAAATAATGTAAAACTCTAAGGTTGTGGATTAGAAAATTATATACAATATGCTTAGAGGAATTCTATATTTCTTGTTTATTTTCAATTTAAAGTTGGATGATTTGCACAGTTGTTTTCCTTTGTGATGTTTAAAACTTCATGTAAGTTATGAGGACTTTTAATCACATTTAAGTTACTATTTTTATTTTTGAAGATTAATTTCAATAGCATGTACTCAAGACCAAAAATAGAAAATGAAATTGCCAAAGGGTTTATTATTTTCCAAACTTATATTCAAAGGTATAAAAACTCAGGAAGATTTAAGAGAAGAAAAACAAAATGTATCCTTTTGTATTCACGATGGGGTATTGTGAAAAATTGCTTTTGACAAATTATCTTAACAATTCACATTTAAAGCTAATAAAGTTTTCTAAACTTAAGGAGCTTGGAGATTTTTGTGATACATTGTCAACCTTTTTATCATTGGTAATAAGCTGTTGCATTAGCAGTTGGGTGGGAAGGCTGAACAGTGTAATGATCATAATGAATAAAATTTCATCAATATTTAATTACCTTTAATAGTATGCTACAAGTTAAATTCAATAATGTATATTCTTTTTTATTGTGTCAATCTAGCTATTGAAATGAACTCCTTATAAACCCTAAAATATGTTCCCAAATGTTCTAAAATTACTTGTGTAAAAGAGGCAGCTCAGGCTTTGGGAAACTTTTTCTGTATTCTCTACTATTTTTTTATTTTTTTATTTTTTGCCAGTCTCAGTATCATTCTTTTCTGGAGTAGCCTGGACCTATGTCAAAAATGACACTGAATTTACAGAATTATAATACTATTTTAAGTTGGTTTTTAATGTGAATTTAAATTCTATAAAACTATCTCCATTACAGGTTTGGTACAAGATAGTTAATTAGAAGTTATTTGTTCAGTAAGAAATAGAAATTATTTTGAGATCTAACCCGCATAAAAATACTGTTCTACTAGGAACATGAACATCATTAAAATCATTGTATGCTGACGCCATATTTTGTATCATCTCTTGCAGGCTCTTAAATCTGATCTACAATGGAAAAAATTCTCTTTTATCTGTTCTTCATTGGCATAGCAGTGAGAGCTCAGATCTGTCCAAAGCGTTGTGTCTGTCAAATTTTGTCTCCTAATCTTGCAACCCTTTGTGCTAAGAAAGGGCTTCTGTTTGTTCCACCAAATATTGACAGAAGAACTGTGGAACTCCGGTTGGCAGACAATTTTGTTACCAATATCAAAAGGAAAGATTTTGCCAATATGACCAGCTTGGTAGACCTGACCCTATCAAGGAATACAATAAGTTTCATAACACCTCATGCTTTCTCTGATCTCCGAAACCTGAGGGCTTTGCATTTGAATAGCAACCGATTGACTAAAATTACAAACGATATGTTCAGCGGGCTTTCCAATCTGCATCATTTGATACTGAATAACAATCAGCTGACTTTAATTTCTTCTACAGCCTTCGATGATGTTTTTGCCCTTGAAGAGCTGGATCTATCCTACAATAATCTAGAGACAATTCCTTGGGATGCGGTTGAGAAGATGGTTAGCTTGCACACTCTCAGTTTGGATCACAACATGATTGACAACATTCCTAAGGGGACATTCTCCCACTTGCACAAAATGACTCGGCTAGATGTCACGTCCAATAAACTGCAGAAACTACCGCCTGACCCTCTCTTTCAGAGAGCTCAGGTACTGGCAACCTCAGGAATCATAAGCCCATCTACTTTTGCATTGAGTTTTGGTGGAAACCCCTTACACTGCAATTGTGAGCTTTTGTGGCTCAGGCGTCTGTCTAGAGAGGATGACCTAGAGACCTGTGCTTCTCCGGCACTTCTAACTGGGCGCTATTTTTGGTCAATTCCTGAGGAAGAATTTTTGTGTGAGCCTCCTCTCATCACTCGTCACACGCACGAGATGAGAGTGCTTGAGGGTCAAAGGGCGACCCTGAGATGTAAAGCCCGAGGTGACCCTGAACCGGCAATTCACTGGATTTCTCCTGAAGGGAAGCTCATTTCCAATGCAACAAGATCTCTGGTGTATGATAATGGAACGCTCGACATTCTTATAACGACTGTAAAAGATACGGGTGCTTTTACCTGTATTGCTTCTAATCCTGCTGGAGAAGCAACACAAACAGTAGATCTTCACATAATTAAGCTCCCTCACCTACTGAACAGTACAAGTCATATCCATGAGCCTGATCCTGGTTCTTCAGACATATCAACTTCTACGAAGTCAGGTTCCAATGCAAGCAGTAGCAATGGTGATACAAAAATGAGCCAGGATAAAATTGTGGTGACAGAGGCCACTTCATCAACAGCACTACTTAAATTTAATTTTCAGAGAAATATTCCTGGAATACGTATGTTTCAAATCCAGTACAATGGTACTTATGACGACACTCTTGTTTACAGGTAAGGAAAATTGAGCAGATCTGCATATTTACCTTGCTTCTTAGTGTAGGGCTTTTCAGCCAGAGTTCTACTATTTTTTATTAGCAGACAATGATAATTGTGTGTTGTAATTACAGTCCTCCAACTTGAAAGCTCAGAACATAGGCTTGTACAAGTTAGTAAATTTATAAAAAGAAATCGATTGTGGTGTTATTTTTTTAAGATTTCAAATTTATGTTTAATACTCTGCTTCCTTTTTTCACCTTATCTGAGAGATGTGACTATCAGAAAACAAGATTGATTTAACTTAAAAATTCAAAAACATACCAGAACTTGCACATCCACGTGAGTGTTCTTTCCTTCAAGGAAGTCACGTTGGGAGGCTATACCATTATCCCAATGTTGCAGCCATTGCTCAAAACACTTTTGGAATTATCTTTAGAACCTTCGTCATACTATTTTGAATGTCCTCAGTGGTGGCAAATCTTCGTCTTTTGAGGGTGAATTTGAATTTTGGAAACGAGCAAAAGCCATTTGGAGCCAAGTCTTGTGAATAAGGTGGGTGATCAAGATGGATTTTGCCATTTTTGGTCAAAAATAGGATGTAACTATAAAATAATGAGACTGATTCTTTGAATGATTGAGCTATGTGCATGTGTGTTGTCTCTGATGCTTTGGTTCCTAAGACAATTCCAAAGGGATAGATCATAAATATTTTGAGCAGTGCAAGTATCACTGGAGTTAAGTATATAATTTCTGGGTAAGAGCAATGATGGAGAATTTGCATCTGTTAATGAATTTCTGGTATGTTTTTCTAAAATTCAGCCTCATTGATTTATAGTCACATCTTGTCCAATAATCAGAGGAAATACACACTTTTAGCTCTTCATGTAATTTCAGTAGTGATAGACCATTAATTTCCCCAGGAAGTGATACAAAACCGTTGCTTGTTACTTATTTTTGTTTAAGTCTTTCAGATATCAGAACAGGTTAGTTCTTACACACACAAGTTGTATTCTTCAAGGTAATTTGATTTGTGTTCATGAGTAAAATTGAAAATACTTTTTAAAAAGTATGACTAGTACAAAATATAGAACTTTCCTAGCTAGCTATGTGAACAATTCTGGCCAATGTTCCATGTGGTTGACTTTTAATTTCATCATCTTCAAGTATCTGGGCATTCAGTATTATGTTAGACATGACCTCTTTGAAGTAAGGTAGATCTTGCTTCCTAATTTTCTAGATCTAATCTTATCATGATGAATACGATCTGTATGACCTCTTAATTGAATTCCCAAAACTAAGAATTGTTATCTATAAAATGGTGACAATACTTGTCTCTTAAGTTCATTATAAAGATTGCATTTTAGTGCATATAAAGTGCTTAGGAATGCTCAGCTTTGATAATACACTCATTAAATGGCAGTAATTTTAATCATGAACAAATAGTTTGGCCTAAAAATTTTCCAGTACATTTAGAACACGTGATTTCGGTTCTGTTACAGATAGTATTAATAAATTTGGACATGTGTGTAATTCCCTTTCAAGCATAAAATATGAATGTATATTATTGGTTTTCCATGGATTTTTTGGATACTCATGCAATCTTTTACATGGTAATTATTTTTGAAGTGTCTATGAATTCTTATTGAAATTTAGAATATGTGTTTTGATGGAAATTTTCATCCATGTGTAAGAGGATGAGTGATTTATACTCAGGTTCAATAGCCTCGCCTTGTTTTATTTCTAGGATATTGCTCACATGTTTAATAATTGCTATTTGTGGACTAAAAAATATCGAGGAAACCCATGCATTCAAGGACATAAGATGTAAATAAAACTGTTCAGTCTTTGTAACTACCTTAGTCATTAAAGATCGATCAGGTAGACACCATTGTATACCGGCTTACTACTGATTTGAAAAGTGTTCTGAAATGTTGTTTTGATTTTAGTTTCTAATGTGATTGTTAGTGTCTTCTCTTTCTTCAAATTGCCTTTTAGTCACAGTGGTGTTGTAAGTGCTAAATGGATTTGTTTAGAAGACAGATAATGTCACAGTCACACCTTTCAAAAGCAATTTGTCATAAATGATTTTTTCGCAATGGCTTTTATTAGGAGCTTTGCTTTGCCAAGCAATGTAATTAGTAAGCTTGTCAAGGCATCGGGCAGGCTCCATTATCATAATGCGGACTCTAAAAATGACTTTTAGCCACTTAAACTGGGTTAATATAAGATTAGATCATTTTCCCATATTTCATATCAGTTATAAATGTGCTTTTCTTAATGAGTGCTCGAATGAGAGAGAAGTGCAATAGTAACAATTGTGTATCGCATGTTTTCTTTTGTTTTCCCTATTAACACAAATTCCATTGTTCCTTAGAATGATACCTCCTACAAGCAAAACTTTCCTGGTTAATAACCTGGCTGCTGGAACTATGTATGACTTGTGTGTCTTGGCCATATATGACGATGGTATCACCTCTCTCACTGCCACAAGAGTCGTGGGTTGCATCCAGTTCACCACGGAGCAGGATTATGTCCGCTGCCATTTCATGCAGTCCCAGTTTTTGGGAGGCACCATGATTATAATTATTGGTGGAATCATTGTAGCGTCTGTGCTGGTTTTCATCATCATTCTAATGATCCGGTATAAGGTTTGCAACAATCACGGGCAACACAAGGTCACCAAGGTTAGCAATGTTTATTCTCAAACGAACGGGGCTCAAATGCAAGGCTGCAGCATAGCACTGCCCCCGTCCGTGTCCAAACAAGCTGTGGGTCCCGAGGAGAACGCTCAGTGCTGTAAAGTTGCTAGTGACAATGTGACCCAATCTTCAGAAACTTGTTCGAGTCAGGACTCTTCGACCACTACCTCTGCTTTGCCTCCTACCTGGACTTCAAGCACGCCTGTGTCCCAAAAGCAGAAAAGAAAGACTGGCACAAAGCCAAGTGCTGAGCCACAGAATGAAGCGGTCACAAGCGTTGAGTCCCAAAACACTAACAGGAACAACTCAACTGCTTTGCAGTTGGCTAGCCAACCTGCTGATTCTACAGAGGGGCCTACGTCTAAAAGAGCACATACCAAGCCAAGTAAGTTTCTCACTTTGCCTGCTGAAAGGTCCCGAGGCAGGCACAGGTCCTCCATGAATGGAGAAGAAATAAAAGGATACTATTGTTACATTAATTCACTGAACACATGTGAACTCTTTCTTAAAAGAAGCATGTCTATGAATGGGATATTAATTCAGTCTAACATTTCTGATGGTTATAGTGGAAAACCAACTCTTTCAAATTCTGAATGAATATTTGAAAGCTCTGTTTAATCTGTTCCTTCTTTTTGATAAATACTTGTTTTGAAAATTCGCATAGAGAATTAGAACTTGAAATTTCAGTCTTGTCTTTCTGGCATATGGATCAACAGAGATCAGGTTATGCGATAGCCTGCTAGGATATTATTTTATATAAATGAATATATAGAAGGTATCATATTTAAAATGGTTTATGATTTAAAGCGTAGACACACATGCGAATGCACACACACTCGCACACAAACACACACACACACACACACACACACATGCACACACAGACGAGAGAAAGTGATGAGGTCTTTCTTTGTTCTAAAACTGGCTTCCAGATTTTGCAAGAGCAAGTCATATTGTAAAATGGTCACAGGAAAAAAAAAAGATTTGCACGAAATACGTATAATTGTTACCAGTTATACAATGGACCACTTATGGATAATTAGTGATTTAATGAGCAGACTATGCTTAAGAGAAAATACTTTGTTATTATATTATTTAAAATAAAAAATTCAATTAGTATACCCTAATAGTGATAAAATTAAGCACCTTTCTAAACAGTGTTATTGTTTTTGGAGCCATTGTGTTTCTAAGGTACTTTATTCTATGACATGGCTTTTGTCTTTTAGTGTAAGTAGAAATTAAAGGAATTTTCTTTTGCATTTATTGAAAAGTCAGTCAGTTTTGACTCACAGATACGAGTTTCCAATGTATTCACTTGGGCATTTGAAAATACGTTCACTCATCCAATACATATTTGTGGAATAAATGTGGTTTATATTCTCTTAGGGCAAGTTGAAGAGGGAGAGAATATAAGACTTCTTTTTATCAAAAGGAGGTTTATTTTTATCACCAAGTGAAATTCAGGAAAAGAAACATTTACTGGCGTTCTTCCCACTTTTATAAGCAATGTGATATCATTGTTCATTAACTAGATAGTCATTTTTTCTTCTGTACTATGATTCTATATCTGAATCTTTTCCTCTGAAAGTAAATTAATAATTATTTAAACCAATGAGTATGAACAATTCAAACACCGTGAGTCTTAATCAGAATTTACCGTTTAAAATTTAAAGTCAGTAATAAAATATTGTTACATGATAATGGAATATTTCTCAAAAGACAATGAAATTAAGTTCTAGAAATATTCATATATATTTGTTGAAAAATTAGTAATATATTAACATAATGATGTTTTATAAAAATGACATAGAAGGTGCTTAAATGAAAGTTTTGTTTTCTTTTGCTTTTAGTATTACTTTTATTTTGTTGTGAAGACACAATTCATGAGATCTTAGACACATTTTTTGGCACAAAAGGACTTAGCATTTTAGCCATAACATAATAAATATGTACTTTGTGTATGTCAAGTACTTTCTGAGAATAAGTTAAACACAGAGTAAATTTTGTTAATTCTTTCAGATTACTTGAAATACTACTCAAAACACAAATATGGCGAGTCAAATCATTAGTTTAATGTCCAACAATTTTAGTTCCTTTTAACTTGAAAATATGGAAAATAAACATTAGCTTGTCATAAATATGCCAAGCTACCGATGAAACTACTTTGTATTTTATAATTTCTGGATTTATTTACAGTCAATATCCTGTTTATATTTCTTAAAATTTTTGAATAAAACTCTTATTGCACAGAGACATTACAAATTTTATATCTATTTACATAAATTTTATTTTGTTTAACTAAAGTTATAGAAACAATTGTGATTTTTTATTTTACCAGCTTATTTGCAAATTGTATTAAATGAAAATAATTAAGATAATTTTATTATTTTACTAGACTATTTGCAGAGTATAAGTAAATACTGAAGAAAAGTTCTTAAAAGTCAATTTCTGGTGTCCACATAAGTCTTTGGAAAAGCTTGTATTTTTTAAATGAATGAGATGGCTATCAGGAAGGTCAAGTATTTATCCTAGTTGTTTATAGGCATAGTGTGAATTTTTTGTTTAGGAGAATCTATTATATTATTTATTATAATGTCTGAAACATAATAGTTGTATGATGAAAGATAGGGTAAGTGGACAGGTAAGTGAATGAATGGTAACAGGGAAGGATGTTTGAAAACATGAATTTAATTAAGTAGCACAATAAAGAATAGTGGTGCAGATATTCTGTCACCACAAAAAGAAGTTTTTTTTTTATTTTCCATTTTGTGCTTTATTCTGTTGCTCACTTATATCCACCCATCTATCAATTAATTAATCCATCTATCAATCCATCTACCTATAGCCTCAAATATGTGACTAGATGTTTGCTGTTGCTGACTTTATGTAGATATTTTAGTTTTCCTAACTTGTTTTTAATTACTTTTCTCTCATTTTTAGCCATTTTAAATTATTGCCTTGTTTAATATGAAAAAAATCTCAAAACACTGAATTGGCTACTATGCATATTTTAATGACATTTATTTCTAAATTATAAAAGTGTGAGTTTCTATATTTTTTGTTCTTTTCTGAACATGTTTCCTTTGATTTAAAAAAAACACTGCACTAACACTACACTATGTCATTGAAGAACTATGTAAGTATCTAGAAGTTTCTGAAATTCTAAGCAACAACACTTTGACTTGAGTATTATTTATGTCATTGTAGGCTGTGATTAGGTGGCAACTTAAATAAAATAATTTAAATCTGATTAAAAATATATTAAATTAGATTTGATTATGAGTAACATTGACACTTTATTGAATTTATTTTGTATATATTTTTTTCATCATTAATGGAGTCCATTGAAGTTTTGGTATGCAACTTTATGCTTTAAAGCACTGTTTTCCCTGCTCTATAGCTTATTTTATTCCCAAAACTATCACATGTTTTATATTGTTAGGTTTTTAAAGCACTCCAAAAATATATAAACATATCGAATCTATTCTTTGAAACGTATATATATATATATGTATATATACACACATACATACATATATACACACTTTCTATCTCCACAATTATTTAACGGCAATTAAAATTTTAAATGTGTTCCCTTTATTTGTATACAGGAATCTTTTTATTTCTTTTCATTGTGAAATGTTTTCCTTGAAAGTACTGAAAAATTACTCCTTCCAGTATAAGATAACTTTTTAATTTCCTTGTGTCCCTGCAATGAAACTGTTTTACATATAGGTAGACAAATTTAAGAGCAGTTATCACAAAGTTTGTATTGATGGCTTTTTTTGTTCCTAAAGTTTAGACTTTACTTTCTGTACAGTAATGAACTTTAAAATAAATATTTGAAAAACTCAACAGTTAAACAAAAATTGTCATAAGCAGAATGCATGTGCCTTATGTAGAATTGTGAAGGTAAGTGGGATGCTTTGTCAAAGGCAGAAGCTATGAGGCCATTGTCTTTTTTTCCCATTTTATGCACAATTTAAGGTTTACAATGGAGTTGAGCATTTTGTGCACATACGCATCTTGTCAAGATGACAAGGGCTTTCCCGCTCTCTTTTTGTCCCTCCCCCTACCCACCTCTTCCTCCCTCCACCCCCAAATTCCTCCCTCTTTCACTTTGGTTTTTTTTTTCTTGATTGTCTTTTTGATTGAGTGATTTTCATTTTAAAGTGCTAACTAAACGATGCCCAATCACCAAGATTAAAGGCAGTCCACCTCTTTCCCGGTTCATCTGTCCGTTGTGCCAAGTGAGCAAACCAGTAACCCTGCCTCACTCATGTGTGCTTCTGTGCAAGTGTGGACATGTTTTAGGGGAAAGGGCTTTGACACAGTGGTGTTTGTTGAGCAAGGATATTTTCAAATTGCAAATCGCTTTATGTTTGTAATGTGAACGTAGCTTGCAATAGTTTTATGAAAAATCCAGTCTCACGAGTTGTCTGTAAACTTAAGTGAATATTCATGTGAATGTTTTATTAAAAAGCTCATCCTAGCTTCATCATGTTTATCTCGGAATCTTGACGATGACTATCTACTGCCTTTTTCATATCCTTCCCTCCTTTGTAAATGTGAGCAGTATTTTCTTAAGAAATTGTGCAGAGCAACACATACTTTCTATGCGAGATTATGTCATGCTATGAAACCTTTATAGGCAATTGGAATATAGTTATGAATATCTAACGCAGAATGTTAGCATTTAAAATATGACTTATATAAAAATGGACCTACACTAAGGAACAATGCTAATTTTTGGAGACTTGATATTGAATTATGATTAATATACTAAATAGTTATTTTATTTTCTGAATGGTGGATGTGGCTTACCTGTATTTTCTGCTATCTTATTTTTGGTAATAATTGTACAGTTAAAATATTAATTATGTAGGAGAAATAAATAGAATTTTATGTTCTTTTTAAACTTTGAAATCAAAATCAGTTTCTATAATGAAAAATTTTAAAATTCTACTTTTAAAGTGGTACTTATCAGAAAATCACCATAAAAATTATATAATAGAAAAGTTAGTTGCAATTTTCTCAATAACTGTTCAATTAAAAAATGTAGCTGGATCTTTCAAAAGAGCTTAACCAAGATTTTAGTGAAAAATATTTTAGGTTAATTTTTTTAAAATATGAATTGTTCACTACATTGAAAATTTTATTCCCAGATGCTTTGCTGGCTAATGTTGACCAGAGTGTCCAGGAAACACAGGTGAGACTATTATTACCTGTCACGTGCCTCTACACTTAAGTCGGTTTATCCTTTTATATATGAAATTTCTAATTATTAATTTGTTGGTTTCGTCCACTTGTGTAAACACTTCGATTGAAACTTTCTTGGAACTCTCCACAGTGCAAACTAAAGTTCACTTGGGTGAAGTGAATTTCTGATTACTACATTTAGACATATCCCTGCTTAACTGAACACTTCCGGGTCATAGTAGTATCATAAACAAAGGTAATATAATTCTGATTACAGTCATTTTTATTGTTACCCACGATGTAATAATTATTTTTACAAGTATGTTCAAACATGAAAACAGTTGCTTGATGAGAGTGTATTCACCCCATCCTTTACCTCCAAGTCCTAACATTTTACAGTGTGGCCGATTTAAAAATAGTTGAACCGAAGTGTTTTCCTGTTATTTAAAATGAATGAAGCCACTTTAAAATGGAGCAAAAGTCTGAACATGAAATATTCATGATATTCCTTTTGTCAGAAACCAATTATTCTTCTTGAGTGTGTTTTTATTTTTTTGGAAGTTTCAAATGAGTATTTGATTCCTGCATTTTAATTGGACCAGAAAGTGTGTTTCCAGAGCAGAATAGCACTTAAGCAATCTGTTCAAACAGCTGGAAGCATCAACCATTTGTTTGAGGTTTGGCACAAGAAAAAAAGAATCCGCTATTACAAGTTCTAAAAAATGCCATTGATTTATTTGCTGTAATAAAAAAAAAAGTCTTGTGTTTTTTTTAACAAAAAAAAAACTTTAAAAAATACCTTATCTTAAAGAAACAATGACATGGTCAGTGTTTCTGACTTTTCCCTAGTGAATCTCATCCCTCAAAGCAAGTAAAAGGTTTTTATGCATCGTTTCTTTACTGAATTTAAGGTCCTGTTCTTCAATTGCAGGAAAAAGAACAGATGGCTCAGTAGAAAACCATCAATAGTGAGATGTTGGCACTTGCTCTGTGTTCTAGTGTGTGTGCGGAACTAAACTGCACTACGGGGCCCTGTTTCTTCACGGCTTCCTTAAACTCACTTCTCACCCTGCAGTGTCTCTTTCACTCTCTTTTTCTCTCTTTTTGCCCCTGTTCTACCTACTTCCTCATCTCTTTCTCTCATTCTAAGTATTCTTATTTTCAAAAGTATCTTATTATGTGACTTGGGCCATCCGGTTGTAATGAAAGTTAGGCTCCTTCCCGAAACGGAGTAAGAAATAGCTTGTTATTATATCAAAAGCACAAGTCGGAAAGGCACCAAATGTTAAATGAAGCGTTAGAAGGAAGAGCCAGTGAGCCATTTTTACACCACTAGTTACACAAGTCTCCCGAAAGCTTATGTTTCAAGAGACATGTTATCTATTGGAGAACTTATTTATGTATTTTGCAATTATTAGACATAAAATTTAAAGAAAAATAACCTTTTATACTTTGCAGGAAATTTTACTACTGATAAGCATGACATTTATTAATATAATACATAATACATATTTTTGAGAATGAGCCTTTCATCCTAGAATAATTATTAATTGTAGAAAAATATGGTTGAAAAAGTCAAACTATTTCAATTACAATTTCCAACCAACATACAGATTATAATTTAGAATCTAATTTCTTCACGATGAGGTCTTTGATAATTTGGTATATGTATATATATATATATATCTTTTGCATTAAGTATTTATATAGCATATGTGAGTATTTTGAGAATATATCTTCTTATACTGTCTTTTCATTGTTAGTTGCTTTTATGAAACAAATTAGTAGCATGTCATTCTAGAAATCTTCCTTTCATATTTTTCTAATTTTCTTTTCTCTATACCTAAGCAAGAAAAAAGTAGACAAAACTTACTTTAATAAAATTCAATAATATTAATCCATTCATTTATTTACCAGCTCTTGCTCTGTTTTCACTATCAGGTTTACAGGTAGATTACTGTAGGGCCACAGCACAAATGTTCTTGAGACTTGGTAGATAATTTCTGCTGTATCAACCTATCATTTCTGCCCCTGTCAACAGGACTAAGAAATGAGGCCTCTCCTGAAGAGACTGTGGCCTGTGTGCGCTCTTTCTTCTCAAGGGCGTGGCTCCATCAGGGTGTGCAAGGTAGAGCAGTATTGAAGTCGACCACGGCCTTCGTGGTCACAAAATTTCAGCTCTGTATTTTCTGTAGCTTTCATACTGGACAACCTATAAATGTAGACTCTTTCAAAGTGTTTCCAGAAAGAAATTAGTTCATTTCCATATTCCTCAGCAAGACCTATTCTTGTTTTCTTCTTGAGGAGCCTTGGGACAACATATAGCTGTAGGGTGAGCTTTAAATATTTCAATATATCATATAAATTTTTTTCTATAACAGAATCATTAAGATTCTAGTCACATGTAGGTGAATCAGGAGCTTTGGTAAAATTAACAATAATTATTTTCCATGTAAACTGGTACATATAAATAAATTAATGCTGGTTTGGCATGGAATTTATTCTTAAAATGAACTAGGAAAATAACTGATGTGAAATTATTGGGACAATTGGCTAATTGCATCATTATTTAAAATGCTTCCAGTAAAAAGTATTTTCTGTATTCAAATAAATATTTGTTATCTTTATGTGTTATGTGTACATGTGGGCATATGTTTGTATTCACACATAAGAACTATGTCAGAGTGTGCAATTTATTGCACTAGTCTTTAAGATGACTGTACCTTGCTTTCAGTAAACATAATTTGTGATGTTTTTATGATTAGTATCAATTAAGATTAATTTTTAAATTTAAATTGTCATATATTCTCTGTTATAGAAGCATTACCCACAAAATAAGTTATTTTAGAGAAATTATTTTTCTAGTAAATAAAATATCAATAATGTTGACCATAAACAAATTGTAATATTTGAACAATTATGTGAAAAGACAAGTTATAAAACTATAGAAAGACTGAAGTAATAGAAAATGTTAATGTAAAATGTGAATATACTATTGAGGTCTACCTTGTGCAAATATTCTAAGATTAAAATTTCCAAAATATGAAAAGTGTTGAGCACTGACATGATCACACAGGTAGTAATTTAAAATCTAATATCATGGGATGAGACATCAGCAAGAAGCAAGTATATTGAAATATTATGTTAAATTAAGTCTAAGCCATATTTATGTTTCTTTAAGGTATGTATGAAGAAAATGGTTTTAGTTTGGATTCCATCATATAGATGCCCAGTACCTCATGTACATGAAAGTTCTCCAAACTGAAAATAATTCAAAGTCTGGAACACCTCTGCTCTCAGGAATATCACATAAGCAGTAGACAGTCTGTACTTCAAATACGCTTCCAAGTTAAAATGATCAACATAAAATATTTTGATCTGCAGAGTGTTTTTTCCTATGAAAAATCTCTTGAGTGGATTTTTGAAATAAAAGTAATAACATGGGCATTGATATAAAATATTTAGCTATTTTATAGCTGTTATAAATTGTTTTGCATATTCATTTGAACATTATGTCAAATCAAAAAAACTGTATAACCACTGACCTTTAAGATTCATCACCTTTGTATTTAGACATCTGAGATCTTCAAGGTCAAATTTTGTTATTGCTCTTAAATATATGTAGGAAAGGGCAATGGACAAGATTTTAGAACAATGTCAGAATAATTTTGCTGGCCACAATATTGGGAAGTTTGTGTTGCTTTTCACTAAACTATTGTTGAAAGTATCATCTGTCCATAATTGTTTTTGCATATTATTTTCTCAAGGTTAAATGAAGATCATTATTAAAACAACCTAAATATACCCTAAGTTGATTACTTTGAGTTCTTATAACATTTCACCACGAATATTACTTTTCCCCCCTCCTCTGGATGCTCATTAAATTTATGTTCAATGTTTAGGGTTTTGTAAAATTAGTGTTAAGAATTTTTTCCCTGATAAACTAAAATCTCCTATTTTTACATATGTAATCTAATACCAGCTTTTATCTGGCTCCATATTATGTCATTATTTCAATCATGGTATTTTAGGGGAAAAGTAATCTTTCAACGTATTCTCCATTTTTTCGGTGCTTTTCAATTTAGCAGCATCTATAGTGACTGCAACTGCACAGTTAGTAATGTTGTGGTTCAATGTGATATTGAACACACAACTCTAGGACACATCTGTTTATAAAACTCTTATACTGATATTACAGTTTATCATCATGGAAGTGCTAATGTCTTGAAAAGTGAGCCACATAAGTTGCTTGCTATGACTTTTTCTTCAAGATATATTATTTTTAACATATCACTGTTACCAGAAGCCAGGTTCTGACATTAAGAGCATCCAGCTTTTCCCCTCTCTTTATGAGCCCTTGATGAAGGAATTCCATGAAGACACATACATGTGCTATAACAGTATAGGTAGAATTTATTATAGTGAATAAAGAGAGTTACATCTTCCAGTGTGAAATGAACAAGGCCAGAAAATGATGCCTTCAATGGAATTTCCACAGGGCACAAATTTGGATACAGTATTGTGCACATACGACTTAGTTCTGGGGTAGCTGTGATGTTTACAAATATTTTAAACTGGAGATTACTTTGAGATTCCAAAATAACTTTCTGTCCTTTCCATATGCTCAGTGTTTCCTCGGGGGTCTTAATCACTAAGAAACCTGCAAAGGAAATTTAGGAAAAGTGTGTTCTTCTTGGTAATGTAAACCAGGTTTCACCCCACTCCAGGGAGGTCTTTGACACACCTTGTCTCTTCTAGGTGTCCTCGGGCCCTAGCCATGCTGTGTGCCTTATTCTGGAGAAAGAAGTGCTCTGTTTGTGGGTAGGGAAAAAGGGAATGTGCACAAGATGTAACTTCAAAATGTCATTGTGCACTATGGAATCTCTTTAGGATGGAGGCCAAACAAATGGTTATAAATATACTATACACTGAAATCTCTGTAACTTTATTTAAGCACTACATTAAGGAAGCCCTTTCTTGTCCCTCAGGCCCCCTAATATCCAACTATCTGCCTCACATCGCTGATTTTTGTAACTTTATTTTAATTTCTTCTCATTGTCTATCAAATAAAACATTACTGAAATATGAAAAGAAACAAAAAATTACTACCCAATTTTACCAATATGAGTTATATTGTGGATCAAATACAGAACAATTTAGAGGTACATAGCTTTGCATTTTGAAGAGCTATGCCTTTTGCATAATATATTCCAGGTAACAATTTTTGATAGTGATATCGATGTCAAGAGTTTTTAAAGTTATTTTGTTTTAAAAGAGAATGTATATTGCCCTCTTAGCTATCCTCAAACATCGGTTGCGTTCCTTATAAATACTCAAACAATGCTACTGGCAACATAATGTCACTTACTGATTTTCCTAACACAAATATCTCTGCAGTATTTCATCTATCAAAATAATTAAATAACAATATTCATTGAAACTGTGTTACATGAGGTTATTCAGATGTCGAATCATATGCATTGTATGATTTTAATATAGAATATATAGTAAACTGAAAACCTGTGTTTTAATGCAGTTTTGCCTTATGTGTTTTCACTTCTTATTATAACCTTTTAAAAATGAAGTTATATTTTAATGAAATGCAGAGAATTTACTTTTTCAGCTGCATTAAAAAGTTTTCAAATATTTTTTTCTTGTCAAGGATAAAATTTCAAGGTCTAATTTAAACCCGTGGAAACTACTAGCCACATTGAAGAAAATCATTTTATAATTTGATACTTAAATAGTTTAGTGAAATAATTTTTATGACAAGCAATCATGTTTAAGTTAAAGTTGCAATATCTTTGTGAATTATGTTTTCAAGTGCCTTTAATTTGCTTTGCGAATGAAGATCTAATTAGTACGGATATATTTACTCTTCCTTATTATTTTTAAGTGTATATAAAGTTTATTATAAAAAATTCTCAGCACAGTACGAAAGTGTAGTGTTAAGTTAGCGAAATACTGACAAATGTGTTGTGCTTAGGGTAAAAAACTGTTGCCTGCGAGCTTACTGTTCAAAAGTCTAGAGGTTACTAGCACCAAGATCTTATTAGCTTTGTGTTTTCTTTCTCTCTTTTCTTTCTTTTCTTTCATTTCAGAGGCTGGACCTAATATGAAGAGCACCGCATCTGTCTCTCCTGAAAAAAGTTGCCACTGATATTTTTACCTACCGGATAAAATTTAAAAGAAAAAAAAAAGTTTCAGTTCGCAAAGGCTGGTTGTTGAACTGTGTCCTGGAAGAAAATGTCCCCAAGAGTCAAGGCGGAAGTCACCTACACTGGCGCTGGCGGTACTGGCTCCGCCAGACCAAGGTTCATCCCCTTTTAAAACCAAATTTTTTTGTTCTTTTTTTTCTGGCCTATAAGTATTTTTTTTTTTAAGAGGGAAAAAACGAAATTACATTGGCATCAAGTTCTGTATCCATCTTACATTGCCATCCATGATTTGAAAGACTGTAGAATCTTGAATAATCTATATCACTTTAACAAATAAATGTTTTACTATGACAGAATTCGCACATTGCCTTATTTTTGGAAATACCTGTTGTTTTGAGTATGAATGGTGAAATGATTGTCGAGGAATCTACTAGTGCTTCCTTTTCTTATTTATTGGGGCAAGAATCGTAAGGAACCACAGATTACTTTACAGTCTTGAAACTCTACCTGTCCCTAAATATAACTTTTATTGCTCATTTTGTAGATATAGTCTAATTTCTTTTATTTGTTGAAAAACAAATGTTTGACTTTCTCTATTATCCTGTATACAGAGGTAGTTGTGAATCTCCTAATCACACGATAATTTTTTCTTTTGATTTAGACATTTTATATTATATCTCAACCAGCTTCAGGTAGTTAATTTGCCTTGCCTTCCTGAGTTTTTGAGCAATGCCTGCTGCTTCTCTAGCAAGAGTTCCAAGTCGTTAGGAAAAATAGAACTTAATGGTTTGTATGGGTTCTTTAAGTAATTCCCATAAAGATATGTGTAATAATTTTTAATAAAATTCATCCAGGAGCAAGGGCATAGGTCTCAAACTGCTGCTACTTTAAGACTGAATTTGTGCTGGGAAAGGAGGTCAAGAGAAGTGAAGATGCTACAATGCTTTTGCAACATTTTTGTTTTGTTTTATGAGACAGGGTTTAGCTGTGTAGCCCAGGCTGGTCCTGAACTCACTGTGGAGGTCAGCCTGGTCTTGGACTCACACAGTCCTCCTGCCTCAGCCTCCCTGTGCTGAGATTAGAGACATCCACCACCACAGCCAACTTACGTGGTGCTAGAGAACCGAACTCGGGTACTTAGCACGTGACATAGTGCTTGTAGGCAAGTGCTTCAACTGCTGTGCTATTTCTCCAGCCATGCTTTTGTGACTTTTTTCCCATTTTATTGGTGTGTATCAATGCAACACATGACGTTTGCATTGATCTTGAGAATTTTGTGCATAAGTTGCAGTTCCCTGAAGCCATTCTTTTCCTTTTCATTTAAGTAATTTCCTGAGATCTGGCAAGAAATTTGTATCTATTTAACATATTTTGATGGGAAAGACATGAAATTATCCATTTGAGAAAACACATGTACGATAGTAAGTATAATAGAGGCACTGTGAGAAACAGAAAAAATGAGTATGATCACACGTTTCTGTGTTTGTATCTGAGAAAATGTGGATGAATACAGAGCCTCTGTATACAGAGTCTCCTCTTTAACATGTGTAATTCTGAGCTTGAAAGCAGTAGCAGTAGGACATGGGAGCTGAAGTCTGGGCGAATGTATATAACCCTTAGTAAAAAATAAAACAAACTCGAAGATGACATTCTTGTGGGTGGGGGGCACTTAATCAATTTTCTATTGCTGATCTACCAGAAAAGGAAATTATTTTCTACCCTAAATTTCCTCAAGAATCTTCATTCGGAATTCACATCTTGCATTTTATGATTGTTATACATTATTCAAATTACTTCCTAAATTCTTTATTCTGTAATGACTTATAACTCCTTTCTCTTTGGTCATTACTTTGACTAACCTCAGGACTTGAACCAAATGAATTAATGGACACAACATTAGCAGCAAAATTGTCAATATGCATTTCTCTGAATTTATGTTTTTTGTGGGTCCACTATATACACATATTTTAATTGTTTCTTTTACTACTAATAATTTTGTTTTTACATTCTTTTAAAATCAGGAAAGAAATAAATGGTCATTATGAGATATTAGCAAATCTAGGCTCTTTTTTTTTTTTTTTTTTTTTTTTTTTTTTTTTTTTTTTTTTTTTTTTTTTTTTTGAGACAGGATCCTGCTCTGTAGTCCAGGCTGGTCCTGAACTCACTAAGGAGCCCAGGCTGGCCTTGGACTCAGGGCAATCCTCCTGCCTCAGCCTCTCAAGTGCTGGCGTTACAGGCTTGTGCCACCACACCCAGCTTATGTGGTGCTGGGGAATCAAACTCGGGTACTCAGCACTTGACTTAGCGATTGCTAAGCAAGTGCTTTCACCGCTGAGCCATTCCGCAAACCCAGATTCCCATTTTACTTTAAGAAACTATGTGATTGGGATTTTCCCCGATAATTTTATTTTGGTGCTGTAATGAAATTGCTATTTCTTTTATTGGGTTGAAATCTGAATACTTTGTGTTTCCATCTCAGTGCTCACAATTGATTCTGATAAAGGTGTGGAGAGCAAAATGTTTCAGGATTGTTCTCTGACAAATCGTGGTACCTGGAAAGTGAAAACTTCAATGGAAAGTTTCTAATCTTCACAGGATTTTAAACTTATGTTTAATCTTGAAAAATCCTGAAAAACTATTTTCTTAAAAAGGATTTTATGTTATTTAAAATAAAGTATTTCTTTGGGAATAATTAAGAAATTATTTGTATGATATCTGCTTGCACTTAGTGTTATTACTCTATCCTATTAATTTCCAATTGGGAGACTTTTTCTAAGCCACAGAAAAGTTTTCTAAAATAATTCTGCCTAGTTTTCTACTCAGGAATTTTCACCTTATCATTGAAAAATTTCTATTTGCTAATTTGTTATAAACTACCAGAAAGATGTTAGTATAATTTTAGTATTACAGAAAATTTAAGTCAAATGCCAAAGATAGTATATTGTTTTTTCTAAGAAAATATTTATTGTATTAATTTTACTACTATCATGAATATTAGCTCACAAGAGGTATGTGGGAATAACATTAAAACGATTTTGAAGAATATAGTAAGCAATATTTATTGAGTTCCTTACAATTTCAAATGCTTTGATATCAAAACATGCCCAAAATTGTTACTGATGTAAAATTTTGATACAAAGGAAAACAGCAAATGAGCATTAGTAATTTTTAGAATATTCTTATCATAATTGTTTTAGTTCATTAAAATGGACAAATTCTAAATTTTTCTTTTGAATAAATGAATATAAACATATAATATATTCATATCAATAGTAATTGAACTATCTGTTATCACTTCATCACTTTCCCCTAAGTTTACATTTCCAAGCACCAACTCTACATTAGATCAATCAACTCTTTAATAGATCAAGTATACTGAAAAATTATATGCATAACATCAGTGGTAATATATGCTGGCAAGCTCTTTCTAAAGGCACTATAAAGATCACAAAAAGATAAAATATGAAGTAATCAATAATATCAAATTATTAAAGGTAAGTAAAGCAGTCTATCTTAGCCAATTAGTCATTTGAATTCTGAGAAATGCTTAAGTTATTCCATTATTAGCCTGTTGAACTTGTCTGATCTTTTCAACTTTGAAGATATTGTTGCTCTGAGAAACGGTTTCAGGTATGATATCCAGCAGTTGCACTTTTTTCCTATCCTTTGATTATCCTTAAATTTTACTATTTACATGATTATTGGATTAAATTTCCATATTCATCTCAATTTTCAGGTTTTGTGATGATGTTACAATCGACTCAAATCTAAACTGCTTCATGAGAAATTCTTGGTTTCTTATTTTGCTACACAATTTTCTGAGCATTCACTCCTTATAACTCTACTAATGCTGTAATTCTCATAATTTCTATTTCAGCTAATTTGACAATAACCAAGCAGACATCATAAGAAAATATTCAGGGCACCACATATAGTAGACTCAAAAGGATTTTATATAAATGCAAAGGTTATCTGGAAATAAGAAATAAAAGAAGATTGTGGCTAACTTAGTTAAATTAAATGTTAAGAGTAGATCAGATCAGGGATGACTGTTAGAAACCCAAACCATAAAGTTAAGCATATAAGCTCAAAAATTAGGGCAGCAGGTGTATGTAGGATAAGTGATACTTGTAGCATCAAAAGGCACCAAGTGATGTATACTGAAATGTACTCTTTAGAGCTCCTTTGAAGACCTATTAAAATTATTAAAGACTGAGTCTTTCACATATAATTATTGATTTAGTTTAAGGAGGAATCTGAGAGCACGTGTAAAGTAGAAATTCATTAAAAATTCCTAAGCAGAAAAATTGGCAAACAAGTATAGGAACATGATTAGAAAGAGATGAGACCTTTTTAGGCCAACTTAACTGTGAGGAAATAATGCATATGATAATCACTTTTTATTAGAGGAAGTCCTCTTCTAATAGTCTAAAAACTCTACCCCACATATTACAAGATAAAAATAAATAAGAAAATTTCCAAAGGGCAGCAGCATGTTGGTACTAGATAGCTCATGATAGAGACAATATAAAAACTCATGCTAAACTAGACTGCTAGAAGGAAGGCTTGCTTGCATAGGCACATCACTCTTTTAGAACAGGTTCTGCTGCCTGATATGATGATAATGTATATATTCTCTTCATTCGTTTTGTTGAATCTTGACTGCATTTCCTTTCCTAGATTCTCCAGAATATGGTGCTATAGCATGGAAAAGATCAAACTCAGGCTGTATCATAAGTTCCAATCTAACAGCCTCAATATAGAATGGGGAGCCTATTCTCAAAACTAATTATGTTTGGCTATTAGTTATTTGATTGATTTTTCTGGAGTTAAAAATATCGTTAACTCAGTGGAACATACAATTTAAGACATCTGACTTTCCAATATAACCACGAAAACATATTCCAATGACCTACTTTAGGGCATCCCAGAAATAATTTATAAAGCTTTTAAAATCATAGTCTAGTATTTTGATCCAGGACTGAAGTGTATTAGAACAGTAGGTCCTTCATGAAGCAAATATAAATTGATTTTAGTCGTAACTGTGGTCTGATTCACTTGGTTTAAATTATTTAAGCATTACTTATAAATGCACTAAATGCTAAATTACATATGGAGTCTCTGTTTTCAAAAATAGATTGCATCACTTGATAGGAGGTAGAAATTCTATCTTCGTTAGGAAGAGAGTTGACACAGCACTCTTTCCCAGAGTAGATAGAAAAATGTAATCAGTAAGAGGTATCTTAATAGGCTATGATGGTGCCATCCTCCAACCTGAACATGTGGACAGGCTGAGGCAGGAGGATTCTACCTTTGAGCCCAGCCTTGGCAACTTAATGAGTTTCTACTGCCAAAAAAAAAAAAAAAAGAAAAAAGAAAAAAAAAAGAAAAAGAAAAAGAAAAGAGCTTAAGAGGTATCTTGGAGTGAAGGTCTACTAATTTTAGAGGAAAAACATTTACATTTAGGTAACCCCTGCCATTGTGATATATAATATTCTATTTGCTTTACTTGATGAAAATGTACTTACAAAATTCTTTTTATGGTGTGGAGAGTCTTATTTGTATTGG